>JAKJJM010099645.1:0-10219 GCA_021901965.1 Pipa carvalhoi
AGAAGAAACCTTACTACCAGAAGATGAAATGTCTTTATTTAGAGGTGGCTGTAGTACTTTTGTTCCAACAGGGTCAAGTCCATTTATCTGATCTCCCACCTTCACGCCCATCTTTAAATGTGTGGGAGGAGGAGGGGGTATGATATTAGGAACCTCATCATTATCATCATTCTGTGAAGTCAGTGAAGAGATGACAGACTTTTCATACAGTTCACGATTTTCTGCTGGTACTATTTCAACTAACACACCTTGCTGCTTCATTGCTTGGCGAAAGATTTCTTGAGCTCTACAAAAGAAGGAGGAACTTGTATAAGATACATAAAAAGGGTGTGTTTATTTAATGGCAGACTGTTAACAAGAGGAAAACTAAATAAAAAAAAAATAGCTTTGATTTGGGGGAAAATGTTCTAGCATTAAAAATAAATATATTGTCAATAGGAGGTGTATTTCCAGGTTCTAAAGAGATTCCTCCCAGACTAAAGCAGGTATTCTTAGCTTGCTTTATTGTTAACATTTACTGACAGCATATTATAAAGTTTTGCAGCTCTTTACAAAACTTTGACACATATTAAAATCAAACAAATATAAAATAATTTTTTTCAAAAAAAAAAATGAAAATCAGTCTAAGGCCAGGGTAACACTTGCCCATAAAATGTTAATATTTAAAAAAAAATGTGCCATGAAAAAACGTTGAGAACACACATTGCAAAAAAAACACTGAAAGTAATGACTGTTGTGTGTACAACGTCACTTGCATTTCATAGAGGGGAACATGCGCCAGAATGCTTCATGTCGCGTTTTTCGAGCGTATGGAGTGACATGCGAACAATGCAACAGGATTAGTAGCAATACGAATTGAAGAATAGCAGTCACACATAGAAGAAAAGCAATGTATAAGTGTTGTTTTTTATATATAAAAACGCATCTAAAAATACATCAGTGAAATGCGATGGTGTATTTTCGCGATGCACTTTTTTTTTTTTTAAATGAAATGTACCTATATGCCAATGTGTCCCTGGCCTTAAGATCCAGATAACAAATATAAGAAAAAGATAATTAGAGAAGTGGCAATCATTCAGAACAAAATTGGGGAGCTACAGTATTTTTCGCTCCATAAGATGCACCTGACCATAAGACGCACCTAGGATTTTAAGGAGGAAAATAAGGGGGGAAATTTCTGAACCAAATGGTGTGCTAAAATATACCACCCCTCCCCCTGCCTGTCCTCCGCCTTGCTGCCCACCTGCCATTCCTCCCCTGTGTTTGTCTATGTGTGTGTGACTGAATAGGGAAAATAGATTGTAAGCTCCATGGGGCAGGGATTGAAGTGAATGAATGATGAATATCTGTAAAGTGTTCTGTAATATATCAGCACTATATAAAAGAATAAATACACACACAATGTAGAACACTGAACTGAAGAGAAATTAATCTTGAGTATGGGTTTGGAAACAGGTAATTATTTAACAGCAGTTTGCTTTAGTTTTACTGTAACAAAAACCACTGTGAGAATAGGGCCACACTCACATTTTATCTCTACAAACATAAACAACAGAAAAGATGTTTTATCACACCTGCAGGTGGTAAAACAGTTTTGTGAAAAGTTATTTTGTTGTTTTTTTTTTTAACATGTTGAAGTTAAAAAAAGAAGCTGGACTTTTTTATTCCCATGCCATATGTGCCATATGTTTATAAAGGTTTTGAAGGTCAGTCTTCACAACAATGTCGGGCAAGGCTATAAAATAATAGAATACATAAATGAGGAAATTGGCTTTTAGCCAGGTTAGGTGGTAAAACCAAATATCATTTTATTAGAATGTTTTCTTTATTGCTCTCTGGAAACTATCATTTATAATAAAAAAAATAAAAAAAAATTCTGCATAAACTAGGCCATAAAGCAATTGAATTCAATGTAAAAGAGCAATCACTCCAGGGCTTACTGTGCAAACGATCGGTCTATAAGTTCTACATTGTTGATTTTCACAATGCATTCATTTTCTTCAAACAGGCCTTCTCGCCTAGAACGGCTGCTCTCCTCAATTCCTCGAATATATAGCCCCAGAGCTCTAAAATAAACCAAAAGCAGATCATTTCATTTTAATCCTTGCAAGAGCATTACCAGTCATTTGTATTATAGCTTAACCCATTTCAGTGCATACATATTTTATTACAAAGAACCATGGGCATGTAGCGCCATGCAAGCTTCTGTCAATACTGTTGTTATCTTTCACACTTTGCCCACAAACATACCAAAATCAACAAAAAAAACACAGTTTTGATATTAAATGCTGCACACATGCCAATTTAATTATATAGACTTAGACAGGTTAATTCCCCTACATTAGGATTTGGCATCAATAAATCACCATTTTTCTGTTAATAAAAGAGAACCATTGATTTAAATTCAGAATATAAGATATAATTTGAAAATACAAACAAAACAAAAAAAATGATAAAATTCCACCTTATATTATTATTTATTTAAAACAACTGCAAGCTTGATCATCATATACATACAGATAAGCTTCCTGCACCTATATGCTGGCATTCTCACCCAATTGTTCTTATGTAAACTACTCCAATTCTCAGAAATTTTAAGGATGCTTCTGAAGTGCCATCCTATTAGATTTCCTAAAACCTCTGATGGAGTTCCAGCTCCAACACTGTAATCTCCAACTTTCATGATGCCAGGCATCAACTCTGTCAATACTAGAGGAAACTCTAATCTTAAAAACTCAGATGATTGAGTCTTTTCTAGAATGTTTTTATTTTCTGTAAAGATAAACACCACAGAAAGTTCTAATTTGGCCTTAGCTGCCCACAGGACTTTTTTCCCCAGAAGCATCACAGTCTCTTAAGTTAATTTTTGCAGACAGTGATGTCCAGGTGTGCTTCCGACCCACTTTCCATTGGCAACTTATAGTATAAATTAAATTGGTGGAAACCTGAAAACACTGTCATCTTGAATTTGCTAGTTATTGTTGTATAGTAATCTCCCAGATCCTGAAAGGACACTGGATCCAGTGTCCTGGGCCTAAATCTTCCTTATAACAATATATAGAGTGCAAATAGAAATATAAAACTGTAGAGACTTTTTTTGTTGCCTTATAATTGTCTATACTGTATACAGATTCTTTCTGACCTTCCCATACATTTTCATCATTTCTCTCTGCCTATTGTAGTTCATAGACTGACACAAAATAAGTAACTGAATAATTTAAATTGATAAATAAATGTTTTATTAATTGAAGGCACATCTAACAACTTGTGAATAGTGGAAATAATATAATCCTGCTCATTTAGGGTTTTCAATAAGAAATGATTTAACACTCATGCTGAAATCTAAACATTTTATAACTTAATTATAACAAATTTAGGAAAGATCAGTGTCAAAGGGTGTCAATATTTTTGCCCACAACTGCAAATTTCAGATTTTTTTCTGATGAACTTATCAGTGGTAGGATTGCGCAGATGACAGATGAACATCCACTGAAACTAAAAGAGATGAGGTTCTATCCCCTGCACAAGAAGTGATTCTTTACTGTAAGGGCAGTCAGGTTGTGGAATTTCCTACCAAGGAGGGTGGGGATGACGGATTCCTTGTTAGATTTATAAATTGCTGAGATGCCTTTCTAGCATGAAAGGGCAGTTTTTAGTTTATTATATAAAAGACAAAACATACAGTACATACAAATAAATATTTAGAAAGAACATAAGGAATGATAATGACCATAAACTTTAAGCCCAGTAATGCCCCTGTTGGATAGCAGGTCATTACTACTAAAACTTTCCATTATTTTAAATTTAGCAGTTCTGAATCCCATTGTAAAATGTCATTTTGGTGAAACAAAGCCCAGGGCATTGAAGGTCTTAATACAATGTTATAAAGAGGCAAAACCACACTTTGTTATTCTATGCTTCTTATAGTAAAGTCCACTTTCCATCTTGAGCGACCTGTCCAATTCAGTTTATTCTGATTAAGTATATCGAGCCCTTGACTATGCATTTTAGTATGCTAATGTCGCTAAATTATCAATAGGACTCTATCGTTCTGCAAAGTTTTGTGTCATCAGCAAACACAACTATAGCACAATGGTTCCCGCATACTCGTGACCTCCTATTAGAAATAAGCAGTAGTTCAAATGTTTTTATCCTCCAGCCTCTAAGGCCCAGTTCACACTGGCATATTGTGCGCAATGTATTAAAAAAGTGCATGAGCATAATACGCTGTCAATGGAATGCTAATGTGTCTACTTTTCTTCCTTTTGCATTGTTCTCTATGGAGATCCTTTAGCGCCTATTCATGGCGTATTTTCGTCAGCGCTTTTTATTTTTATATACGCTACACTCAATACAGCAGTGTGAAATGGGCCTTATGGTTTTATCTCTGTGTGTACTGTAACCACTGTTTTTTGTTGATAAATCAAGTAAACACTCTACAAAGTAAATGCAATGAGTTTTCCATTATTTTATGGGTTTTAATAGTAGAGTGTTTGTTGATCACCTTCCTTTGAACACTTGCATTAACAAGCCACATTTAAACACCGGCTTGTCATTGGCTGGATTGCCTTTTGGGTGATTTATCACTCTAGGTGGATGCAGAAACCACTTAAGACTGCAAATCTTGGAAAAATTGCCGTTTTTTTTCCATATTCGCAGAGCAACCCTACTTATCACATGCTGGATCCATGTCTCAAGCAAGATTTATAAATCCTTTTTTTTACCAAGCCTTTTTACCTTAAAGGACCAGTAACATGCAAAAACAATCCATTTCGGTTAGTATGGCAGTTATTCAAATACAATACTTGTAAAATTGCTGCCTTTGAAGGTAAATTCATGAATTTTATTAGTTTGTCTGTTTTTATCTTCACTGATATCAGCCATGTTCTAAAACAGACTTCAGCCAGTCCCACTGATCTAGTGCTTGAAACAATAGATATTCAGAAAGTATGCCTTAAAGTAACAGTATACACTTAAAGAAATAGAATGTTTATAACAGTACATGCAGCATAAAAAGAAATCACAAACATACAGTAGTTGTTTTGTAAGCAGTAGGAACCCTATCCTTTGAGAATGCACTCACATGACATTTTCAGTAACTTTTTACTGTACAATGCATACCTTCTGTTGTTGTGCATGTAGCAAGTATATTATACATATTTTAAAAAAAGTTTAATACATAAAAGTCTATTTTATGCAATCCATAGACATAAATGGGTAATAGATATGCACTGAATAGAGACAAATCCATATTAATACAAATGCTGGTGATAAAATTAACAACACTTAAGTGTGCCTGAAAGCTTAATTTTCCTGGTGTTAGTCTGGTGAAAAGGATTGTAAAATGTGGCAACCAAGTACCAACAAGAGCTAAGAAATGTCCGCCACTGAATCTAATGTGAAAAGCAATTGTCAGAAATGATGCAAGAATACTTTATAGACAATGCTGACCAAAATGCAACAAAATAGTGATATTTATTTCTTCTTCTTCTGGTGTTATGGTTCCTTTAGCAGTAACGGCAATCAAATCCCATCAAAGGGTTTTCCCACACAGAAAGAAACTCGTGAATACTTCATGTATTGCCACCATACAGTATGTTCACCTAATAAAATATCAATGCTACCAAATAATATTTTCCGTGAAAGGCTAACAGTGCAGCTAAAAGCCACACAAGAAAATGGCAATGCACCTACACTGTGAACTGCAGCAAGATATATGAAATTTGATTTCACACTTGAAAGCCTTAATATTTACCTTGATAGACTGATTCCATAAATTGTCCAGTAAGGCACTAAATCAGGGAAAAGGTCTGTCTATGCTAGCACATGGGAATGAAGCATACAGCAAGCTCTTCTAATAAAAAAAAAAGTCTAGAATGGTGGTATTTCACAGAACGTAACATATTCATGCTGCCAACTGCATATAATGCACTTCTATCTTATACAACTCTTTGTATCCCTGACTGTACAGAGTAACTGTATTAACAAATTTCATAATAGAACAAGACTTTTAGTTTTATAAAGTCTGTTTTCCTCAAGTATATTAAGGTCTTAATAACAAACCACCAATGTTCATGGTCACACAGATTAGTCATTTCCAGCATCCAATTTCCCAACATCCCAAAAGGCACTGAAAATGAATTAAAATGAGCGCAAAAATACAATTTATTTTTGAAAACAGATAAGAAAATTACAGATTTGTTTTATGAAGCAAGCATTCCTATGCTCCTATTTTATTTGTCTGACCATATAAGATGTATGCAGTTCTGTATACTACACACATTTATAGCACAGCTGTAGATGCATACTATGCACGTGTGTATTATACAGGCATGTAGGATTTTTGTTGTTTTGTAGCTGTGACAATAAACCTGAGCAAATAAAATATAAGAGAATTGCACAGACAGAGCAAACAGACAAGAAAAGTAGCGACATGGACAAAATTTATGCCATAATTGTCACACTAAATGGAGATTTAATGGAATAGATCCCAGTTCATCTGTTTCCTGTGCTTAGAATAAGAAATGAAATATGCCCTTCACACATGCTTCTTAGATATAATCACATTGAAAGTTTAAAAGAGAGCAAACTGCAAAGTATTATATGTCATAAACAAACGTACCTTCCACTGAGAGAAGAATAGAATGGGACAACATGGATGCCCAGTGGTCCACCGTCCCCTGAAATTTCCACTGTTCTGGTAAGTTCACTGGACAAGAGAATGAAAAAAAAATTAAATAAAAAATAACACATGGGTATTACTGAGGCAGGAGCAGATGAAGACTCTTACTACGAAAATCCTTAATGGCATTTAGTGGATTTTGAGGCTAATGGCATTACTTGACAGTTCATTGCAGCAAAACGAATAGTTCTCATTGAGCATGAGGTTTGAAATGAACATTTTTATATAATGGAGAAGCTGGCATGCTTGACCAACTTCAGATCACCATTCTCAGAAGCGGATGATGAAGAGTTTCATTATACACTTCTTCGGTGCTGGAAAAGCCACCAACACACTGCTTGAAAAAGAGGTCATGTCAATTTGCCAGAGACTGCTATTATTGTCATTTAATTTAAGGCCTTGATATGACTTCTCACCTGTCTAAGCAGCAGTCATGATAATACAAGTGAACATGCTCTGACCCAGCATACGTCAGCATTGCTTGTAATCAGCATTTCAATGACATTTTAGCACAATACAGCTAATGAAAAATGTTTCTGCAAAATTCTGTGGGTTTGTTTCAGCAGTTTTTGTGATGTCTGGCTGTGTAACTACTGTTACACTTGGATCATTATGAGGCGCTTGTATAAAGGTTTGGCTTATAAGAATTCCATTTTGTTCAGTTATGGCAATGACATTTTTTGCTAAGGTATTTTTTTTCGCAAAAACAAAATAAAAATTAAATAAAATTGCAGTTGAATGCTCTACTGATGAAAATGTTTCCAGCCAAAACAAGATATTCACTCAATTCTCAAAATAATACTAATTAGGCAAACCCAGATTCATCAGTGCGCACCAGTGCAGTTTTTAGGTGCAAACAGTAAGGTTGTGTGCACGATGTGCTAAAACCCATTCTGCTAGAACCTTTGCCTGTCTGCTCAGATGCTGGTTTAACCTGCCTAACCTTGCCTCGGTCTATAATACCGTATAATACATTTTCATCAGATCTATGTGAAACAACTATACAGTCGGAAATTGTGGTACAGAATAAAAGTAATGTCAACTGAATGTTTAAAAAAGTAAACACCCTGACTACTGAAAACTAAGTTTCTCAATAAATTTAGCAATATATTAACAATCTTGACAATATTAAGCCTTACATCACTTCAGTTTTTCAGGATATTTTTTTTTTAACAAAAATATCTCTTTAAATATACTTCTCACATTTTCTAAGCATACATTTTCATGAACAGCAGTCACAGGTAAACCTTTTCCTAGAATTTATAGATGGCATTGTATTATTTTGGCACTCACTTGACATTATTTGCAGAGCTGTGACATACAGCAGTTGATTTAAAGATAAGCTGCATGCCTGTAAAAGGTGGAAAGGCTATTGGAAGTTCTGCATTCAGAATCCTCAGTGCCATCCTGCTATGACCTTCAAACATACAACAGTCCTGTGCCCTTTGGAAAATGAAATCCAAAATGCAGCATAAAAAAAACCCTTCTTTTGCAGATTTTTTTTTTTTAAAAGAATTCCAAAATCCAAAAGAGAAGATAAGGAGGAAATATCGAATAGGTATTATGTCACAATTAATGACCCATGAGCAGTAATAGGGATCTCCCTGAATGTGGTTATACATGGAAGATTTTTCTGTTGCTACTAAGATACATGCAGTCAAATTTTTTGTGCATGCTGCACGTCTACGCATTATGTTGTCTGATAAAAATTCAGTCACATTGTCTTTGTCGATCAGGGTGGTACATCAGGCAGCCTTCCAATGACTACATCTGAAGCATGTACACAGCCATCAGAAAACTACACAGAGTGGCTCCAGTGAGTAATCTAATCATTTGGATGACTGTTCCAATGATCAGATCTGCAAATAAAGGCCAAATTTGGCTACAGTGCCTGCAGCCAAAATTTTCTAATTATCTGGTGGTATGGCCAAAGCCACTTCAATTAAAGTACTTGCATGCAGCCTATGCTTAGCTAAATAAGCTCAATGTTCCTACTCTGGGGCTTACCATATGTTTACTTAGTTTAAAGCTGAAATGAAGAGCTCCATCTCAGTTCTTTGATAAGGTGGATCTCCATAAGAGTGTGAGAGTCATTCAAATAGCCTCTGCATGGTACACATTTGCACAAAGAACAGCTATACAGTAGACACAGCTGGAGTGCTCTTGTGTCTCTGTAACAGCAGCAGCACTGCAGTTCTTCATTTAACTGAGAAAGGACTTAGATGGGGGTATGCTAAGCCTCATGAATATAACTGTGGGTTTATTTCAGACAGGGCCTAAGGCTTTAGCACCCCTTCAAGTTGTGACAAATTTATACTGTGTATTACAAATCAGCTATAGATATTACCTATAATTATTTTTCAACTTCCAGAGTCCTGAATATTCTCCTTGGCGACTGTTATCTTTCCACTCCTCTGCTGGAACTACTTTTGGTAAAATCTGCAGATTTGAAAGGAAAAAGGGTCCAAATTAACATTTTATAAAACATGTACAAGCCAATGGGTCAGACAGACATATAAGCATGTACTAAAAACATTACACAATGAAACATGCAAATATAATGGCAATGTTTACTCATGGGAACTGTTCTTAGCAATAAAGTTTCATGCCATTGTTCCTGAAGCAAAAAACATATTATGGTCTATGATTAAGCATCTTAGAAGATAAATGTCAGGTTTCATAAATTCCAACAACACAAAAGCATGTGACAAATATCCATACTCCAATAGTTACTGATTCCTAATAATTAGAAAGCAGAATTATAGGCAATCACCTGTATAACTACAATGTCTTGTGACTTAGTAAGATGGGTTAGGAAGATATGTTTACGACTAAGTAATTAATAAGTTGATATTCAATAATCTTTTTTTATCAAACACCCTTTTCTGGTTATTCTGATGAGACAGTTTGTATCCTTCATTATGGCCCCCTCAGATTGTGTGATGAAGGGAATGTTAATTCCACCTGAAACATTTTTTCATTCCACAATAAATGTGGATTTTCCCCTAAATATGCCAATTCACACCCACAAATGTTAAACGCTAAAGAGAAACTATGGAAAATGGTGCTGATCAAGTTCAATGCACTAGTGCAGTGATCAGCAAAGTTAGTGGAGTAGGGAGCCAATTTGCTCCCTCTTCCACCACCGACTAAACACTGTAGAGCTGGGAAAGGAGCGGAAGTACACGATCCTATGACTTGCAGACGTCTAATTAGAAAGAGCGTCGGCACTCATGGGTGGGGTTAATATGGGGAAGGGCTATGATGGGGAGGGGCGGGGTTACGGTGGGGCCCCGCGAGCCGCAGCGCGGTGGCTGAAGAGTCACACATTGCCAACACCTGCACTAGAGGAGTGAGACAAATGCATTAAGAAATGCTTCACATTTAGCTGACCCCATCTTCTCTCTATATATTATGTATTACTATATTTTATGTTTCTTTTAAGATCCCACATTATTTCTGAAGCATCAGTTAGCTGGAATTTGAACAAATCGCTCACCCCCCCCCCCCCACCCTCCCCGGCAGTGAATCTTGAAC
>JAKJJM010099678.1:0-11474 GCA_021901965.1 Pipa carvalhoi
TGTCAATGCCTCTCAGTGTTTCAAGTTGCCTATTTAGATCCAGGATACGGGCTTCCAAACAAACAACATGAGCACATTTTGCACAACAGTATTCACCCTCGAACAAGTGACAAGTGAAGGGCAGTGACGTCAGTCTCAACATATCCCACTAACTGTATTCTGTGTCACTTAGTTGCAGTTGTCATTGTTTTCTCCTCTTGAATGGTCACCTTACACAACACTGGAGCCCTGCCATCAACACCACAATTTGCCAGCCTGAAGTGGTGAAGTCAAACAGGTGAATTTGGAGCAGTTCACCTAGTCTCATTCGACCTTCGCATCACTCATCATCATTAGTACATAGCCGAAGTACCTGTGCACGTGCACGCAAAATGATGCAAAGAGCTCTGTAAGATCACAACTATCATAGTCGCACAAATTAGTCACGTATTCCCCATTTTGCAGAGTTTTCTCAGTAAGAGAACCTGGAGAAGTGGAGAAGAGACGCAAATTCATATTTCTATGCAACTATTCGGACTATAGTTAACGAGGCCCACACTCTTTAAAAGCCAAAACAGCAGGGTGCATGTGGTTGCAGCAATTGTGACTGTGACTGGACCCCTAAGCCATGCATCGTTTTGTTACTGTGCTGCGATGATACATTTTTTCAATTTTAACAGCGTAATGCATCAAATCAAGTGAAATGACTTGATATAAGCAAATTCCTTGCTATTTTTCTTTATTATTTTTCTTTCTGTTTTGCACAGTTCTATAATAGGAAAGAACGTATCAACAAAATATGTGGAAAAAACTGACTTATAAGGCTTTAGTCATAAGAAGTATTAAAGATGGAATAACTTTAAAGGTTTAGCACTTTGGCAGCCATTTTTATAACAAATAATACAAATAAGCTATTTCCGGAAGGATCTTTTTAAGGTGTCTCTCTAAAGTCCTTATTCTATTTGATATAGTGTAAAAAGGAATGTACCCACAAAGTATGTGTTAATAAACTCAAATACCTTTCTTCTCAGAATTCTCTTTGATGGTAAAGAATGTGTGTATGCAAAGTTACTTTTCCAAGGATATGCAAGGGGTGGAAAAATTTGGAATTTGAGTTGCTTACTTACTACCATGTTATCCAATAATCATAAAGCTAACATCTACATCAAAGAAAAATATATAGAAACAATTTTCATTAATCACTATTTTACAACCAGCTGCATTGCAAAAAGGAAACCTTTTTATTACTTAAAAAAACATCCTTGTGAGGGTTTAGCACCTTAGTTTCAGGGAAAGTGACAACCTCACTTTCCCCTCCCACCATTGTCTTTTCATGGACTGACTGTTAATGATAATCATTGTTATAAACATTCCTTAGCCATTTCATGGAAAATAACAAAATAGAATGAGCTGTCTTGAGCTTAAATCTCAGTCATAAAGTGAGATAGGACTGTTTATTTTGTTAAATATAGGCAGCCAAATTATTGCTAATTAAGTAATTAGTATAAAGCGCACAATAGTAACGTTTTAAATTTTACAGTCAGTATAGAGTTATAGGTTTAGGGGGTATGTATAAAAATTTGAAATGGCTGGAAAGTGGAAATCATTTTTTTGTAATCTTTCACTTTTTTGGCAATTTCAGCTATTTCTCAACTTTTTACTTTTACATATTGTGACACTGCATATTTTTGTAGGTATTTCCCCACCCACCTTCCCAATTTCAACATATTGTTATTTACCGAATGTTCTTACCTATTCTAATGCAGCCTATAGAATTCAAAATTGTTCAAAACAGCAAAGTATCTCAAAACAACAACAATAAGGTTCAGGTAAATACATTTTCCTAGCAATGCAGCACAACATGACCTCTAAAAATATGGAGGGGGGTTTATCAGACCCTCTCATAATTCCACCCTTTTGCTTTTATTATATGACAATGGAATGGCCTCTGCCTTTTGTCTTGATCCACAATATCCATGGCCTCTTGATCAAACACACAGTTCACAATCATGTAGGATCTGTGACTATATTTACAGCAGCCTAACCTACATCAAGACCCCATGGACTACGGAGGATCAAGTCCTTCCTTTGGACCAAAATGTATGAGAAAAAGATTAAGGGCGTCTAAGAAAACAGGGTCCATCCAGGACTACTTTTTGGGTCAGAGGAACAGACATCAGAACATGTAAAAAATGTTATTTTTTCATTTCATGTTTATTTATACAGGTTAATGGACATTTTACTAAGGACACAATACTTAGGGGGTAACATTCTCATCTCAGACCTTTCAACCCATCTGCAAGTAAATAGAACTGCACCTCAGTTTGTGGAAAAGTGCCTACACCCCAGTTTAAGTTAAGGGATCGGGACCCGTAGGAAGAGCCATGACCCTGATTTTGTATAGTTTAAGCACCACTACATGGTGGTTGAGGGGTAAGGCAGGGAGTCAGTGACTGACCCTCAACAGGGACTTTTCTATTGCCACCCTTGCTAACGATAATGATAGGAGTCAGTTTTCAACTTGTTTCCCCCATCCCACTGGGCAATCAGAGGTAAGGGGAGTGGTCATTGAATCATCATCTCTTTGCAGGTGCACTCCACCCCCCAGAAGATGAGACCAAATGGGCCTGGAGAGGTGTAGAGATTGCAGCCGTGATTGAGCCATAAGATGTGAAGGCCCTAGCATTCTGTTACAATGCTGCACTGCTCTGATCATAGCAGTGAATATGGTGGGTCAATTTGATTTTGGTAAACTGCTTGTTACGAGTCGCTTCAGAGCAAGATCTGCTGGCTTGCTGCCGGCTTGCTCCCCTAACTGATGACGCACTGTTCTTAGGAACTACTACGTGGCAGGAAATTCAGAAAGCTATTATAGGCTCATTTTAGTGATTTTGCTGAATTGAATTTTCTCTCAGCTATTTTCTTCTAAAGATTGACAGCTTCTTTGCTTCACGATTGTCTGCTCCCCTGCCTCTACTACTACCTCTTAAAGGGACGGTCTGCCTTATCTCTCATCAGCAATTACTCTGCTAGTACTTTACCAGCTACTACCAGTGGGGTGTGAACCTGAGAATCTCGACCTGGGAGTCCCCTCACCACAGAGGTGTTACCCCATTGCGTGGGTTAAGGGTGAAGGCCAGAGGCTGCTTAGGCTCTCCAACTCTGTGTGAACCTCCTTGATTAGTTTTGTCTCTTTCGTTCCAAATTCTTTTTTACCTATTTTTAATAAATAGGTAAAAAATTGGGTAAAACTGACTGAAAAGTCAAAGGCAGCCTTTTACTACCTTTTTATAAATATCTCCGTTGAAAATTTTTTATCTGCTGATAATTTAACTGCTGTTATGCAATATTAGTTCTCATAGAGAACCTGTAAACCAAATATTCTTTAATCATATTGAATAAAAAATGACTGCATCCAGTAAATATAAGAGAAGAATAAAAATCAGGAAGAAAGAATGCAAAGTAATATAAATCAGGAGTTCAGCATCATACATGACATTTTACCAGTACTGCATAGCCATAAGTGCCAAGCCAATCTATGATTCTATGATGTAAATGGTCCTTTCAAAGCAAGGTGGAAAAATGGTCTGTTAGATGGCTTTTCAGGCTGCATACTACTTATTGCCTTTGGAAAAAAGGGCATAATAAAATGGGAAAGGGGAAAGATTTACTGGTAGTTTAGGCAAGATACGCTGCAAAAAGTCTGTTTTAGCTTTCCCCAGATGCAATGCAGTTTAACCATTATGTGCCCAGATGCTCAGCAGTTTGCAGGTTGACACTGATATTCTTGTATCTGTTGTACAGTTTGCCTATGCTGTGCAGATTTTTAATTGCATATTTAAAATTGGGAAAACCTACTTTCAGTGTATTTTGTTGAAGAATCACATAGAATGCAAAAAAGTCCATCATAATTATTCTCAAATGAGGTGTAGTTTGTCCATCAGACATATGCACAGAATCTATGCAGGTTGCCCATTAGCATGCCTCAATTCACTATACAAGTTGTACTTCAGTTATACCTCATTTCACTGTACAGTTTTTTAATCAGTTATAACTCAAGTGCTGTGCCATAAGGTTTTTCAAAATTCTATCAGTTTTTCAAGTGACATACCATGAGATGCTGTGCCATATCCCTATTAGCGTGAGCAGATGCTATGCACTTTTTTTTAATCAGGCATTCCACAAATGTTTTGTGTACTCACATATATCAACATGTAGTGCAGTTTTGCCCAACAGACCTACTCTGATGGTGTTTTTTTATTTATCTTCAGACAAACTTAGATGCTGTGTAATATGCCTGCAAGACACACCTCAGATACTTTTTAATTTGCACATCATACATACTCCAAAATCAGTGCAAAGTGTAGCTGTACATACAACACTCCTCATTGTATATGCAACCACTATATTTATGTACACACAGCAGCCATATACCCTTCAGCATTGCTGTTGGGCATGCAATGAATTGTTACATTATGAAAACAAAGGGCATGGAGCTCTAATTCAGGTCTGTTCTGCTTGTGCGGTAGGGTGTGTTTATTTCCTCACTCTAAATTCATAGCAGTGCTGGATGGAGAGACATGAATATGCTTCAGAAGTAGAATAGGACATATCCAGTAATAGGGATCATTTTAAGCAGGGGATAACCCTGTACAATTTGCACATCAGTAAACAATTACATGGGATTAATTTTTAAATATGAGGTAATTTTTTGATGACGGCATACCTTTAATTTTTGAACTTCAACAAACCACTCCAAATTTAAATGAAAAAAAAAAAAAAAGAACTGTGATGGCAAATGTTGACAATCCTCTTGAATTGAATTTTTGGGGGGAATTAACAACTGCTGCCTTCTTTGGCATAAGATTAGATAAATACACACCATGCAGTCCTGATAGATTTAATGCTGAAAAATATATTAGCAAACTGGCAATACATTTGTCTAAACAAAAACTGTCCAGAACCATATACATAAAGGGTTTAAAAAAACATTTATTATATTTACCATTCAATGCATGAAGCTCATTCATGTAGAAATACAACATACATGTATAGACCAATGTGGCCTGTCCTAATGTATATTTAACACAGTAAATATAGTCATCTTAGAAATATTAATATAAATATACTTATTAAAAATAATAAATTTAATTATGAGTAGAACAGCAGATTGATCAGAAGCCAAGTCTGATTACTTCTACTGTAAATATAACTTGAGATTTCTTCCACATGTGCTTTTTTGTGGCCACTCACCAGCCAGTAAACTAATCAGAAACCAGTGGAACATTTAAAGTTTGTGTACTTCCAGTGAACTATCAAAAAAAGAAAAAGAAAGAATGGAGAGAAAAGATCTTCTAGCAGGCCAAGGTAGCTTAGAGTCCAGTTAAATAGCCTTCTGAAGGAAAATCTGAGGTAGACTTGTAGGCATGTAAGATGTCCTTATTTTAGTTTCATTGACCATTGCTGATGCCACTGAATCTTGGCATGTCTTTTGCATATCCTGTTCCAGTGTTTCGCTGTTGGTACAGGTGTAATTTGATGCTCTTAATAAACAACTAAATCAACCAACCATAGGTACAAAGTCTTCTTTATAGTAACATGTTAACTGTTTTCCATGTTTGCCATTTTGCCTTTCTCTCATAATTAGAGAGGACATTTTTCTCCACATCACTATATCTTATCACTTTGTAGGCTGGACTGCAGTCCTCAGAACTACCCAGATTTCTATTTCTGAATACACTGGGTTTTTTCTAAAACAGTGAGTTGTTCACTATCGGTAAGGAACTTAGCGGTTCTGTTGTCACTATGACCTTGTTTTGCTGTGTTTCCATACTCCCCATTTTTTATGCTTCCAGTTATGTGATGTTTCTCTTGACTCACTGAGCTTTTTCATCACACTGGCAAAAGATGTCTTGATGGAGCGTTTAATGCCTTCTAGCCTGTAAAAAATAATGGATCGTGTTAATACTAAAACAAAACATCATAAACACTTGATTGAAAACGACATAAAGATTCTAGTAAATTTGGTGTTGGCAAGTGTAAATTGATTTCACAAAGAAAGAGCAAATGCAATTTTAAATAGAAGTGATATAGTGGGTAGTTCAAGTAAAGGAGCGCCACTATTTACTATTTTATGCATAAGACCACAATGTCCCATGCAGTTGTTTATCTAAAAGATTGAACAGATATGTAAAAAGAAAAAAAAAATAATTTCCTGGGGCGATAAGCCAAACCAATTGATTAAAACCTTGCTAACTGCCATATTGACCTTTTCAAACACCCAAATTACATTGTAATTGTACAGTCCACGGGCTAATATATATATATATATAAGCTTTAACAGATTACCTTCTAACCTTTCTGGCAGCACTGGGAGAGGCTTTATCGTTGCTCCTGCCCTCCCTCCTTCTGATAAACGCCTCAATTTTATATACTGATGTAGGTCACATTGCCTAACTAATGCATTGTTTTAGGATGCAGTGAAATTATACTGTTTACTTACTGCAATAACTTCAGCAAAGCCATATGAATTTTTTTACAAGAGTCCCAATGACAAGGGTTGTTTCATAACCTAAAACTACATGCTGATTTGTCTGGAAAAATAAGGGGTGCTATTCTCCCTTTGGTCATTTTAATTAAGGCTACCCTCTTAGGAAGGCAGAGACAAATTTTTACTCTTGCTCATTGATTTCTAAAAACTGTATTTGTTTTTATAGGAAAATCTAGTCACCCTTTTTGGGCCTGTCTGACTGACTGAGGGAATTGAAGTGAGAATAAATATCAGTATTGTCACAATTAAAATGACTATTTAGGAAGCAAGCAGGATGGAAAATAAATGACACCCATCTTCATGGCTGTAAAGTGGCTTTTAACTCATGAATAGCTGATCAGAATGTAAAAGGAACAGCCTTGTGATGCAAAAAAAGTGTATAGGAAATAGATTAGATGTTTTGATTTACAATTTATGAAAATAGCTGCAGATTACAGCAAGTTGGTAGGAAAAGGGGGCTCAAATAAATATACTCTGATAACAAATGAGCACAGAAATAATAGCTACATCACAAAAGTTACCGTAATAAAATGATATTAGCATGAAAAAAATGCAGATTGCGTGTTTGGATCAAAAACCATTCAGCACATTTCAGACAAGGGATTAACCTTATATTCTACAGCAAAAAAAGAAATACCAAGCATTTTCTTAATATATATTAGGTCAGTGTAATGTCCTTTTCACACACTGTAAACATGCAAACTCCTTCTCACCTGTTAATGTTCTTGTTTCTGTGACCTTGCTTCTGAATACACTGCTGTCCGAGCCTGAGGCCAGTACAATCTGTGGCCTGTTGAACTCCTCTCCGAAATTTGTCAGGGAGAGACTGGTTGCTGTAAATGAAAATAACTCTTTTAAAAACACCTGTGAAGAAACACCTTTTTTCAACACACACCTCTCAAATATAAGACAACCTCTGCTTCAGATGTAAATAAATCTATCTATGTCAATAATTTTGATGAAATATTTGCACACACCTGTGTTCTGCAGCAATCTGGCAGAAGTCCAAACATTTCTTGTCTGTACGGTTTGCACAGACACACCTGCTTGTAGACTGAAAGAGTTTTTTTGGGTCACTGTCCTGCAATGCCCGTCTTTTGCGAGGACCTCCAAGACCATAAGGCACTATTCTCCTATAAACAAATAAATTGAAACTTTAGTAATGTTAACAGGACATATGCACTACATAATTAGCATTGCTAAGGATTCTGGGAGTTGTTTGTCAGCTACAGTTTGAGAACTAACTGGGAGGCTGGATGTCACAATGTTGTGAAAATTTACAACAGTGTGTGGACAATGCAGTTAATGCCCTTGTAACCAGATATTAACTGATATTACATTTGTTATGACCAGAATAATATTTCTCAGTAAGTATGCATTTTTTAAATAAAATAATCTGCTTCAACTTAGATATAATTTAGGTTTTAATGCTTGCATCAATTCTTACTGAGCCAAAGTCACCACATGAATACTTCCCACACAATGCTCCATGGCAGTAACCTTTGTACAAGAAGGCCTTAATTTTCTGCTTATGTAATTACATACAATTTCACAAATTACACGATTCAGTTTCTCACTGGCATGCAAGAAAGTTTCACACGTTGCGACCTGTATTTCAATTAATAACTTCTTAATGGTTCTTAAATCATAGTTTAGAAACCTATGACTGTAAATGTCTAAAAGGTTTGATGCATGGCAAATATTTACATTTTAGCACATTACACTATCAGTGCAAAGCAATCAATCAGAGCTAAACATAGCTACTGCATTTCAAAAATGTCATGTCAACAGGTATGAAGCTGATTATTTCTGCATTGTGCTCAGAAATGTGAAATCCTAAGGCAAATATTCATGAAGAAGGCCAGCTAGAAATTACAGGCAGTCACAAATTGTTTGCCTTCAGTTGGTGTGGGGGATGAAATAAGTCCACTATCTCAATGTGCTTTGTGTGTTAGGTTTATGAAGTATGTGCAAACTGCCCATGATCTGGGTGTTTACTCAGGGATCTTTCTGTTAGATCATTCAGCCAGTAGTCTATGATCTGATTCTTCACTAGAAGGCACTCTCCTCCACAAGGATTTCTTATTAAGCAACTCTTTCACATTCATTTAAATCTAAGTACAGTTCTCTCATAGGTGCAATGCAACCCATATAGTCAATATCAGTATTGTAAACTTTTAACTGCCGCTAGCACATTATTTATTGAATTACCAACAGTATTGTGGTGTCTGAGAATTAACTAATGTTCCATATGTATTAAATAACATCACATATTACATGTCAGCTCAACGCATCATTTGCAAGAAATAAGTAATATTTATTTTCTTTAAATATGACTTAGATCAATTCCATTTGTCCCTTGGACACATTATGCAATCCTCCTGTGCTGTAAGCAGAAAATTAAAATTATTTTGTTAAAAAGAACTATCTACCTGGAAAAAGAAACGCGTATAATTATGTGTACAACTACATATAACAATTAAGGAAAATTAACTTACAAGACCAACCATTTACAGAGGTCTAGTAACCCATAGCAACCAATAAGCAGTTAGTATTCACTAGTGTATGGGAGCTAGAATAATAAAACAAACATCTGATTGGTTGCTATGGATTACTAGACCTCAGTAAATGACTGCACCTGTTGATTAAATCCTATAATCTGTACTAATGAAAGTAGCTGTGTTTGTCATTAGATTTTTTTTTTTATAAAATGCGATAGACTCCTTGGAATGTGTTTTTCAGAATTTTTACACACCCATCCTACACAATAGTCCAAGCACAACTTTTTTAGCTGGTAAAACGCAGTTTGTCACTTTACTATATTTATATACAAAAGCGACTACAGTCCAATTAGTACAGCGGGGCTCTTGACTTACTCAGGAGTGTTGATCCATATGATGTCTAAGTGGCAAAAGTAGACGCATTCTTTGTCCATTAAGGAGGAACAGGAGCAGCGTTTAACCCTGCGTGACCGCCAGGGGGAGAGGGAGTCCGTCTCTGCCTTAGGAGCAGGTAAATCATTTTCTAGCTTTGCGCTGCCAGACTCTGCGGGAAGAGAAAATATGGGTCATTTAAGAGAGTGCCATGCAGCTGAGCAGAGGCTGGTACTTATAGGCTTGCTGGCAAACACACGATTCCTACTTGTCTACAGTCACCCAGAGATGTCAGCCTCACTCTGATCTGAGCTGATGAAACAACATATCAGTGCACGGCTGTAATGAGACTTTAATATGCATCTTATAGCCATAGTACAGACAGGAGCCTGGCACCGGGACAGATACATTCTACCGTATGTGCAAAACACACTATCCTTGCCGAAATATGTGAGGGACTGTCAGACAGCATGCAGTGCGGGTATAATATAAGCGCTCTGAAATGTAAGCTCCTCTGCACAGAGCTTGTCTGGATTTTTTTTCCTTTTAATTAAAAGATTTAGCAAGCATCGCTTAATCTTACTAGTTTAACTCGGCAGTCGGTGACTGGGAAGGGCCCTACAACTGATCTGATCTAATCTGTACAATACATGACAGGTATGATTAACTCGGAATACTACTTAATTACTGCAGTCAACCGAGCCCTTTGTCTTAATAAATATGGAAAGGCACAAAAGGATTCTCCTCTAGAGGCTCTGAGAAACAGGGTTCCAATTACACATTAATCATAATAACCCAGTTAGATGTTTTCCATGGCAGTTTAACATGCCTTTAAGCAGTTGCAGTTTTTCGAGTAAATCTAAAAATACATATCCTTACCAAAGGGTCAAAGAAACCCTATCCAGAGTCACATACATGTTTCTCTAGAAGTAAAAATAATGCTACAATCAAACAATCATCCATTATAGGAAACACTGACTTAGTAAGCGCCTTGTCTGCCCTGTGCACCCAGTACAGTTAGTAGCAGCAGCTCTCTATACCACTGCTGAATAATAAACTAATGGAAAATCCATAGCATATTGTCCCTACCTGCACAGCACAGGAATGGCAGGGGCACTGTGTACCATTCCTGCGGGGCAATGCACAGTGCCAGTACATTGTCACTAATCTTAGCAAACACAATCTCCAGACAGTAGAGTACTGGCTACCTCGCCTTCATAAATCCTACCCTGTTACACCTAAACCTTAAACATATATACTTCAGCATCACTCTAATCTTACCTCTACTATTAGCTACTATTAGCTCTCCTGCTATCCACACACTAAGCAAAAGCAATCTACAAACTGCCATGCCATACCCACCAGTACACAATGGCTCAGCCATGCCATATCCACCAGCACCCATAACGCAGGCACAACGGGTATTCCATTCCCTTTCCACAATGCCTCTGCTATGCCATATCCAATACAAACTCTCTATCCCATACCCACGCGCAACCTCTCTACCAGCACCCAATCTAATATCCCATACCCACCAGCACCCAGCCTCTCTAGTATCCCATACCCACCAGCACCCAGCCTCTCTACCATCCCATTCCCACCAGCACGTATACTCTCTAGTATCCCATACCCACCAGCACCCAACGTCTCTGCCATCCCATACCCACCAGCACCCAGCCTCTCTACCATCCCATGCCCACCAGCACCCAGCCTCTCTCTCATCCCATGCTCACCAGCACCCAACCTCTCTACATCCCATGCCCACCAGCACCCAACGTCTCTACCATCCCATACGCATATTCCATACCCACCAGCACCCAGTCTCTCTACCATCCCATACCTATATTCCATGCCCACCAGCACGCAACGTCTCTGCCATTCCACCTGAATACACTGTAATAAATCGACTTCCCCATAAACAGCGATATGTTTCCAGAATCAAATTGGTCTTATGACACATCATTACTATTTTACCTGCTCACCTTGCCTTCCCCCTTTTCACCAATCTGTGTTAAAAAAAAAAAAAGCAGACAACTCAAAAAAGCAAAAAAAAAAAAAAAAAAAAAAAAAAA
>JAKJJM010099772.1:0-10877 GCA_021901965.1 Pipa carvalhoi
GATATAAGCAGAGACAAGTGGATTATGGGTAATACTTTTTATTGGTAACTGAATAGATGGTAAATACAAGCTTTCCTCACTACTTAGTCTCTTCTTCAGGCATGGTAGTGTGGAAAGCTTGTATTTACCATCTATTCAGTTAGCTAATAAAAGGTATCTCCTATACTCGAGTTGCCCAGGCCATTGTTTAGAGTTGAAGTTACCTTAGTTGAGGTAAAGTGGGACGTTAGCCATATACTCTTTAAAAAAAAAAAAAAAAATGAATAATTGTCCCCAGTTCCTAAATTTATCAAGTAAAACATGAAGTTATTTATTCTTCGCATGGAATAACTGGTTACATTTCCTATTCTTCTTTTGCTTCAGACTTCCTCAATGTCTCTTTCACGGTCAAATAGCCGAGAGCAGCTGGGAAGCGGAAGCGAAAACTGGAGGGAACGCAACGGAATTGATTCATCTCATAATGACTACTCCTCCTCCATTGGGAGTCCCAAACGAAAGCAAAACAAATCTGGTATGCATGTGTACTCGTTTACAAAACACAAAAACATACTAATTTCTTGGGTAAGCTGGTATTAGATCGTATTTCCCAAGATCATCTCCCGCGAGAATCTCACGAGATTAAGCTCGAGTATTCGAGTCCTTTCCGGCTTAATAAATTTCGCCCTCTGAGTTTAAAATATTTAGTAGAATTTCTAAGCTTTGCGTCATCTGTTTTTCAAAGGTGGCATATCTGGGTATAAATTCTAAAAAGTGGTTTTAATATTCAGAATGTGAACCTGAGATTTTTGATTTTTGCTCTGCTTTAAATTATTAGTCACGTGGATAAAGTACTTCCGTTCACTGCATAAATTGTTGTCATTATTTGCACAAAGGGTGTGGCCAATTAGTGGGTGTGGCCAATTAGTGGTTGTGGCCACTGTACATTCTATGCCTATAATCTCCTGAGATGTAAATGGCACTTTGGTGAGTTCCTTCACTCACAACCAGAGTCTCATTTCAAGAAGGCCTATAAGCTCCAGTAGACACTCGGATGCAAGCAGTAAATAGACATTTTTGTTTGTTTTCGGTTCATCAAAATTATTTCAACCCCCCCCCCCTCAAAAAAAAAAAAACACTTTTTCATTAAAGCCTCTAATTTTCAGGTACATTTTTAGTATATATTACTGTCCTCATCAAGTTCTCTTTGACATTTAAAGCTTCTGAATAGTTTTATAATAGCAGAGCTAAAGTCTGGAATTCTCCATTTTGAACCAGATGAGGAGGGAACCCCTAAATGATGTCATGAGGACCAAAAGCCAAGTTGATTATTTACATCCCCCGTTAGTCATTTTCACTGATGTCGACAGTTTCATCAAAGCAGAAAAATATACGAAGCCATATGTTGTAAGCAGTGACTAGCTTGATCAACTTTAATGATGACTTTATGTGTTAACGAGTTGTAAAAACATGGTGGGCAGCTCTGTTTTCTCAAGTGCTGCTTTGAAAATCTGCATACATGGTTTAACCCGCCGGACTGAGAGTTTAAGACTGAAATTCTTAGTGAGGGAATTCGGTATCTTAGACACAGAAGCATAATCATAAATGTTCTGTTTTCTTTTTTCCTAATTACTCTACAGCAGAACATTATCTAAGCAGCAGCAATTACATGGATTGTATATCTTCGCTAACTGGAAGCAATGGTTGTAACCTAAACAGCTCATTCAAAGGTTCCGACCTCCCTGAACTATTCAGCAAACTCGGTTTGGGAAAATACACGGATATATTCCAGCAGCAAGAGGTCGGTATTCTGGGTTATTTAACATTTAAATACATTGAGTGACATCATATGACTATCCCCGGGGTAGTTGTAAGTTTTAATCATCTTTCTGCATTCTATTAAAAGGTTTAGGTCTGTAATAACCTTTTTGTTTGTGTAAGTCAATGCTCTCCACATGCTTTGAGATGTCAATGGAGTATAAATTGTTTATAGTGAACAAGTTGAACCCTCAAAACAATCCTGGAGCAATCACGTGTACAACAGTAGAGTTATACCTAATAAAAATGATAGAATTAGCTATTTACTCTGTGCACCAATCAAAATCTGTAATTTGAATTATTTTATCAGTAGTTTTAGCTGAATTCATTTCATTTTTGTAGAAGGTTTCTCTTTCTAAACGTAAATTCCAGGGTTGAAGGCCTTTGCGATACCTTTTATCGGACCAGCTTGTGCTTAAAGAGGAAACATAAGCGTTTTACAGGATTCCTCTTCAGATTTAAGTCTGGAGTCAAAAGCTGAACCCCGTGAGGTTTGAAATATAATTTTTACTGCTTTGAAGATATTATGGGTCTATAAAAAAAGTATTACAATTGTTTCCAACACTGGAATGTTCGATTATTCTACAAAACAAGGTGCAACTGCGCAAAGCTTTAGTTCTAAATAGAAAGAGAAGTGTTTCATATCTTCAGTCTGTATAGTTGTTGATATTTAGTGCTTAGGTTTTCGACATAGTTGGAGTTTTTATTTTGTTCACTTGTTTGTTTTTCAGATTGATCTTCAAACCTTCCTCACGCTGACAGATCAGGATTTAAAGGAACTCGGTATTACAACATTTGGTGCTCGAAGGAAAATGTTGCTGGCTATCTCAGGTAGAATAACAACCTTTTTTTTTTCTATGTGCTAAATCTGTGGCTAATAAAATAATAGAGCTTTTCTGATGCTGATTTGGTCAAAAGGATTTTCTTACCTACAGATTACACTTGGCAATGAAAGAACAATCAGTTGGTAATAGCAGGGTTCTCTTGCAATATGGTGCACCAAGTGCCTACATAGGTAGTCAGATGGGATCATTTAGAAACCAAGTATCCAACAAAAACTAGCCATTGATAATTCAGAAAGCCACAGATCTAAAGCTGTTAACATGTTTTATTTTCAAAATATGTAGCTAGCATTAGGCAGTCAAGGAAAATAAGTTTGTGCATCCAAATAATTGGTTTAAAGTGGACCTATCCGTTCCTCATTTTCACATTTTTACATAGTCAGTGATTATATAACATAAATGAAACAGTTTGGGGGGGGGGGGAAAGTCGTTAGGATAGTTAAGTTATACTCACTGTAACCTTGTCCCAGTTTGAAGCTGTGGGAGCTGCCATCTTGTGTCCAACCTGCCAATCAACTAGAATAGACACGCCCCCTAAGTCTGGTAGGAGAGCTTACTTGTCAATCAAATAAGCCATGCCTCCTCCTATGGCTTTCTATCAGACACAGCCTGCAGTGTCGACCTGACAGGCAGAGAGAGGAGCCAAAATGACAGAGAAAGGTACATTTTTTTATACGGAAGTGTATTACAAAAACGTTCCTATAGACTGTCTCTATTTTATAAACTAATGTTGTTTGGAGGTGATGGGTGCACTTTAAACATCTGCTGTTTCTACACTGTTATTTAAATGGATCCATGTTGCAAAACTTTGGTCACGTAGGACCGGGATTAAATCCGCTAGAGCATTTGTACCTTGAATTTTATGTATTGACGATCATTATTTTTGTCCATATTTATTCCATTATGGTGTAATTAAACGACAGAGTTTTAAGGAAAGGTCACTTAAAATAAAGAATTAGCAAAGTGTGTAAAAAGCGTTGTTCATTTTTTTTTTTTATTTTGCAGAACTGAATAAAAATTGTAGGAAGCTGTTTGAGCCAACCAATATACGCTCTTCGTTCCTAGAGGGTGGAGCCAGCGGAAGGCTTCCAAGGCAATATCATACAGACATTGCAAGTGTCAGTGGACGCTGGTAGCACCTGGCAAACACATCACTTGAGTATTCCCACAGAGAAGACCAAGTCTTGACCTGTGGAAGGACGTCATTTTCATACTTTGTACCATCAGCACTTTAAAGTACCGGTACCAAGGACCAAAGCATCGCGCCTATAAATAACCTATGCCAAAACGATTACATGTCTTATCTTGACGATCACTAAATACGGAATGCGTTTTGTATACCCGTAGACTGGACCAAATTGCAATCACAAAAAAAAATGATTTTTACGTATCTGTAACATATGCACTGAAATTTTTATCTTATTGAATGAAGGATGAATCTCTTGGATTATGAAGGGGCATGACAGTGGTTTTTATTGTGAACGTTTTTTCTATTATTCAAAAATAATCGTGTCTGCACTTTACTTATTCCCAATTTTGTCTTCTGTGGTAAAGCGTACTTTTTTTTTATTACACACAAACGCAGTTTAGTAACACTAATCGACAGTAGCATCATGCTTTTACAATAGGTAAAGTTTTTTTTCATCCATGTATTGTAAAATATCTTAACTATGCAAGATGAAAAGGAGACGGACAAGGACATAATTGCTGATAAATTTTTTTCCCCTCCTTTCTTATTTAATATTTTATCAACGCTTACAATGAAATGAATTCACTGTAACAGAAAAAAATGGACCATTATAGATTTTGTAGTTGGTAAAACTTTGCACTGCTCCATTGTCAAAGCAGATGAAGAAAATTCTAGACAGCATTTACTTTTCCTTTTATTTATATAGCGTTCATCTTTATCTCTATTTTACTCCCCAGAACAAATATATAGAGTTACTATTAATAGATTTAATATCTGTGACGCAGGCTTAATGCAATAATCATTAGATGAGTTTTTTTTTCTTAACATCAAGGGCGAAATTTTACAAAACTCGAAAAGGTCGATTTCGACCTCTTCGAGTGTTTTCGATGTAAAAACAGGCGTTTGATCGAAAAATATCAATTTTTTTTTTCCTATCTTTTTTTCAATGGAAAAGAAGCCAAAGTACTTATGTAAATTATGGCTACTTTTCCATAGAAAAAAAATCTATCAAAATGTTTCGATCGGAAAAAAAAAAATTTATATTTTTTTGAACAAATGCCACTTTTAACATTGGAAAAAAAAAACCTCAAAAATGGTCAAAATCAACCCTTTTGAGTTTTGTAAATTTCACCCCAAATGAAAACGATGTTTCTTTTCTTGACAGAATGAAGCGCATTCTTCTTATGTCTGCAAAATGGGGAGTAACATTGGGTTTCCGTAACCAAAGATTTTTAATTGCATGGAGTTCATTTGATTGGGTAAAAGCAAATTCTACTACATCAATTGCAAATCTCAAATGTTTTATTTTATACTGTGAAAATGCAAGAAGTATTTTTTGTTTTTAACTAGTACCGTCTTGACAGCAACTCACGGCCGATGAAAGAGACTCTTTAATTTGACAGTTTACCGTAATGTTTGTCAGTTTTTTTGGGGATTTTTCTTTTTTTTTTTTTTTTTTAGACCAGAAAAGTGTAAGTTATACTGTAACATTTATTCAATTACTTAGGATTAAGTGCCACCTACCTTCCTCAAAGCACAAGAGGACTTCCAAACCATTTAGATAAATAAAAGCAAATTAAACTTTCAACAGGAAGACATTTCACCCAGACGAATGCTCACTCAATTAGAGGCGCTCCAAGTGTTTTGAAAAGCTTGGGATGATGGGAAACGGGAAAAAAGTTCACAATAAGCTTTTGATTTCATTAAAACCATAAGAAAATTTTGCACGCACAAAGGGAATGTTTGCTAAATATATAGATATATATATCAAAATATATTTTTCTTCTTTTGCTGCTGCTAATTTTTATGGGCTAGAAAAAGCAGCACTTCATTTCATTTTTTAATTATTATTTTTAATTTTTTTTGTTAAATTCTAAGGCACTGTTCAACAGGTGGTGGCTGGGGCTTTGAACACTACTTAAGGTGAACCACTTCCGATCTAAAAATTGTGGTGTGAAGGAATGTGCAGAATTTTACACCACGCTGAAATCTTTTGATCAATATTAATCCTGAAAAACATGTGGGTATTTCAAAAAGTATGTTCATGAATTTTATTTGCCCTTACGTATTCTATGTTGTTGTTGGCTCGTATATATATATTTTTTTTTTTTACTAATTTCCGTTGTGATTGATATGATTTTAGTTTTAAGTGACCAGGTGTAGCACTGGGTTGGGAAAGGACTTTATGATTAACATTTTCTTGTAAATCCTCAAAAGACAAATTCGTCCAAACCACTTAAAATTCAAAATTTGTGGTGTAAAGGAATGGGTTAGAAGTTTTACACCGTACTGAAAGCTTCTTGATCTATTTGAACGGTTAAGGAAACAAATACATATTTTGTCAAATTTTCAGCATTTTTTTTTATTTTTTTCATTTTCCCTTACATATTTTTTGTTGTTGGCTTTGTAATTTTTACTAATTTCCGTTGTGATTGTTACGATTTTAGTTTTAAGTGACCGGGTGTGGCACAGGTTAAGGAAGGATGTTATTGGATTCGTTTTCTTGTTAAAACCCCAAAGTCTATTCGTCGGAACCAATTCAGATATAGAGTTGTGGCATAAAGGAATACGCAGCACCTTTACATCATAATAAAAGCTTTTGATCAATCTTACACACTTGTGTATTTGTAAACGTTTAGGTTTTCAAATTTTTCATTGTGATAAACCCGCAAAGACAATTCATCTAATTAAATCTCAAAGAGCTTTTAAAATGCGCACCCGCAATCAGCTTGCCAATAAATTCATACTACAAGATACTTTTCTTTTTCGATCTCATTTGTGGAACATGACAATGCCAACTCATTGTCCATCAGTGCTACATACTACGTTATAAGAGTTTAACTTGTAAATCCCGTGTTCCATTTCAGATTTTGTGCCTTGTGGGAGACAAGTTATCTGTAAATGTAGAGCAGATACAGACTGTATTTCAGTGGGGGTGGGAAATGTGTTTTGTTTTTGTTTTTTATTATATGTGGATTGAGACCATTAAAATGGATTTTTTTTAAATTAATCATTTGTTGTGTTCACAAAAATAAATGTACATAACTCCCTATTTTGT
This sequence comes from Pipa carvalhoi, assembly GCA_021901965.1. Classification (NCBI taxonomy): domain Eukaryota; kingdom Metazoa; phylum Chordata; class Amphibia; order Anura; family Pipidae; genus Pipa; species Pipa carvalhoi. The sequence goes on from JAKJJM010099772.1 coordinate 6,884, forward strand.
GAGGTCTTTTATTTTGTAAATGCATCATCGGTAGAGGTTTGGTGAATAACGTAGTGGTTCCAACCTTTACAAAAACCAGATAAATACCCAGAATGTTCTTTTTAAGTTGGGTTATGCAAGGTAACGACAAGTCTTATTTAGAGAACTTGTAAGATCTGAAAAATAAAAAATCCCAACTGGACAGGCACATCAGTTATTCAAATATCAATTAAGGGGAATGGGTAGTTGGGGAAGCAGAACACATCTCATGGGCTAAATACAGTCCCTTTTGTTATGTAGGTGGAGGGTATAGAAATGAGAAATCATTAGTGCTGCACAGTTACCAACTCAAATGCAACTTATAAACCAAACAAGAACGTAGAGTATGCAAATTGTCCGCACACAATCATGTATCAAACATATTTGTGGTATCCTAAAGTCCAGAATGCCACACAGTTGAAATATAACCTTTCATTAGTAAGTTAAAAACTAATAATCACAAATGGAAGCTAGTGCCAATTTAAAAAGTCAAGTGTAGACCAGCGGTTCTTGACCTACCTTAGGCCGCGAATACGGCAATGACCTCATCACGTCGAGTGTAGCTGCGTGTGGGCGGACCCACCAGTACACAGAGGAGCGGCGGTTTCAGAAGGTCTTGGGCGACGTTCAACCCCCAAGTTGAGAAGCGCTGGTGTACACGTTCCTGTTTCCCCACATCCACCCCTGGGGTACTTCCCAGCTATTCTGAGGTTCCACGAATCAACCTAAGGAAAAAGGAAGAGTTAGTGACCTATCTGAGATTCTCCAATTAATCTAAGCCATGTATATTTACAAATTTGTTTATTTCATTGGTAAAACCTAAATTCGAATTGGAGTTTTGAGGTGACAGATGCTCTTTAATTTACCAAGCAGGAAAGAGAGAGAGCTCTATGGATCAGTCCAAGTTTGGCGTATTTAATATTTATAACAAAAAATGCCTTTTCATGCTAGGAAGGAGTACAACACATTTGCTAATAACTTGATTATTATGGTTCGTACACTTTTTATTTAAAATTTTACATTTTTATTATTACACATAATGATGCAAACAGTATCCAGCCATTTTAATGAGGATATTTTACACCTTTTGTTAACTCAATGGGTGAAATTTATTAAAAATTGAAAATGCCATTTTCGAAAGAAATATTTCAAAAATCCAAATTTTTTTTCAGAATTTCAATTTTTCAATCGGAATTCTGAATAAAAATGTGAAATTTCGAGTTTCCCTTTTCTTCTAGTAAATGTAACGAGCGGCTCCTGATTGGCTAAGGTCAACCAGGAAGCGCTGGGAAGAGATGAGTCTCCCCAGCGGCTGCTGTGTTGAGCATCCTAATGTAATGAGCTGTGCTCGCATGGAAGCACCGCTCGTTACATTTACTAGAAGAAAAGGGAAACTCGAAATTTCGAATATATTATTCAGAATTACGATTAAAAACTCCGAATTCCAAGTTTTTAAATCTAAAATGCAGTTTTCAAAATATTTCTATCGAAAATGGCATTTTCGATTTTAATAAATTTCACCTTATGAGTGAGGGGTCTGTAAGTTTCGAAAACAAATATATTCTGTGTCCAGGCTGTGAATGACATATATTTCCTACTATATTCAGACCTGCTCCCCAAACAGTGCCCCAGACTGAAAATCATTAAAATGAAAACAAATTGGACCTATTGGCTTATTCTAAAGTGCAATAATATACCACAGGCTATAATTAAAGTCTCAACAGGGAGCAGAAGCGATATAAATCACACCGTGATGACCTTCCTTTACCGCAATCAACAGAGCATGTTAGGAAACATATTCCACATATTTAAAAACCTCACAACATTTGCAGGAAAATTTGCATTCGGTGTGGGTGTGATTTTCTGCAGAGGGACCACCCAAGTCTGTGAAAGAACAATATCTATCAACTTGCCTTTTTGCATTTAAAGCGGTGGTTAGATTGTAGACTATATTATTTCAAATAATAGCATAATTATTATTATTATTATTTGAAAATAGATCTGTCTCAACTCCCTAAACAGTAAGATTACAAAGGGGATTCTGCATTCAGCTAATATTGTCGAGTAACAACAAAATGAAAAATACCTTCATTTAAATCTCTTGTCATTATCCAATTAATAAGCACGGTATAGCGATCTCCAAGCAGTTTTCAGCACTGTGTGCAGTTTATGTTGATTCTGCCAATCTCTAAGTTCTTCCTGAAGCTCAGTCAGGAGGAACCTTGATACCCCACTTTTCTTACTCTGTATCTTTCAGTACCTTGGGATCCTGCCTAAGCTGGGCTTGAAAGCCATTAGAGACCTGTTTGTTCTCAGAGTTCCAAACACATGTGACTTGTGGTGCCCTCTCCTGGACAATAGATTGTAGGACAAATGGATTATCTGGACGGCCTGCAGATGCTCTTTGCAAAAATAATGCCTTTCTAAGAATGTGTTTGAGCTGGAGAAAAGTAGTTTAAATTCATGTTATCCAAGCATATCGGACCGTTTCGAGGCAGGTTCAAATTTTCTTGGATCACAGAAAGCCAAAAGTATACAAAACCAGTAACAATGGATCCAAACAGCCAAAACCAGTAACAATGGATCCAAACAGCCAAAACCAGCAAGAAAGATGTTAAAAAAAAATAAAAATATATATATATATATTCCCTGAAGTGCAGAGGTCTGGTATACAACCAGGCCTACTACTATTCTCCATATCCCCACCCTGTGCACCTGTTTTGGGGAATGGGGGGCATCTGACTATCTCCCCTTCTCTGTACCCAAATCACTCAGTGGGGTGGAAAGCATAACTCCAGCTAACAAACCCCATCCCTTATCCAGGGGGCTTGAAAGGGGTTGCAACAAAATTAATAGTCTTCGTAAAGCTCTACGTGATGTGTCAGTACTATATAATTATCATAAACAAATAAACTTCAGATTGTCTTAAGCGTTTTTCAGTAACTTAATATAAATACTTTCCTGGCTCGGGAAGGATATTTTACCTGCCATAATGTTCTAATTCTTAACCTCTTAAACTGCAAAACACTTTCCCCAAAAACAGGAGTATATAAATTCAACAGCGTCTGACATAACCAAAATACATCATTTTGTTTCTTTGACTCTTTAAACTTCCTTATGTCCAATTAGATTAGTGTCCAATCAAACGACTTTACTGAATTCCCCCGAATCAGTCACTGCTTACGAATTGGTCAGGAAAAACCTATGAAGTAGGCTTGACTTTGTGTATCTAACCATGCTACACCTGGAAAAATAAAAATAAAATCCTTAGAGAAATCCCTGCGCAACACTCATGGAAATACTCTTTTCTAAAACAAAAATATATTTTAACCTATTCAGCTGTACAATATCTTAAAAGGCTAATGCTCTGTTTTCCATAAACAGGTTACGGTGAAATATTTTTGAGAAACTCAGCAAAATCTCTTAGGGGGATAATTATCAATGCTGAAATGTTTTTTTTTTCACCTGTTAAAGTTGGTGACAATATGTCAATAATGTCGTTTTCACCGATTTATAAAGCAAAATCCATTATTCCCTGTGGAGTTGCTCTGCACATTTTGCTGCAGTTGGATTATTTCTTTTGCGCCAAAAAATAAGGTCGGAATCGATATTAATCTAAACTGGATAGGGAATCTCATTGAAAACTCTGCAAAATTTGTTTCCACAAATCGATGTTTAGCGATATCAAACTTTTCCACTATTGGCAGCTTTTTATCAGTCCTTTATAAATCACCAGAATGAAACAGTCTAGTAAATTGATCATATCTATCTATATATATATATATAATGTCTAGCATTGAAAAGCATCAAAATGATCTTTATCTTACACTTAGATTGTAAGCTCTATGGGGCAGGGACCTCCAACTTCTTGGGTCAACCACAACCTGGCACTTAAAGTGATGTATCCTTGTGATATTATACTTGTATTGTGTAATGCACTTTTCCCGTGTCTGTATTATATTTGTATTGCTGAATT
>JAKJJM010099835.1:0-16856 GCA_021901965.1 Pipa carvalhoi
GTACCTTTGCAAAAAGTGACTCTGCACACAGGAAGGCTGACACAGGAAAGAAGGCTGGTAGGAGGGCTTACTTGTCAATCAAGTAAGCCCGCCTCCTCCTACAGGCTTTCTATCCGACACAGCCTGCAGTGTCGAATTTGCAGGCAGAGAGAAGGGATTAGAAAAACAGAGACAGGTACATTTTTTTTTAATGGAAGTGTAATACAAAAATGTCCCTATAGACTGTCTCTATTTTATATACTAATGTTATTTGGAGGTGATAGGTCCACTTTAAAGACTGGTTAGAATTCCAACCTGAACTATCAAGAAGAAGTAGATGAGAGAAGCTTCAGTTAGAAACTGGCCTTAAATAGAAAAAGATGTATAATAACAAATTAAACATATTGTATAAAGCAGTTATGAAACAGCGACAAATAGACAGACAAATATTTGTTGGTGGCTTAACTGTTCCTTTATGGCAGTGGTTCTCAACCTTTTTATTGCCGTGACCCTTTAGTGCAATTCCCTGTGATTTGGAGACCCCATTCATTAATTATTATTGGGCGACTCCATTTAAACCCTATGTATCCAATGGTCTTAGGCGACCCCTGACAAATCGTCATTCGACCCCAGACGGGGTCCCGACCCACAGGTTGAGAACCATTGTTTTATGGTAAGATGGGCTACAGGTCACAAAGCAGTGCACTGCAAAGAAACTGACTGTAAATAGATATTGGCAGAGAACAAACAAATACTTTCCTGTTGTTCTTTATCCTCTCTAACTAAAACACCTGTCAGCTAAAGACAAAATCATGTATAGAAAAGCAGGACACTCACTGAGCTTAAAGCTCCCAAACGTTCAGCTCACAAAACAGGTATAATTGGGTAGATTGCTCTGCTTCTCTTGAGCGCTCACATAGCAACCTAATGTGCTTGTATCAGTAGAAAGTTTGCATTACCTCTCCTCCAGTCAGGTCTTTTGTACGTTGTATGTTGTAGACCTGATGGGAAGAGCCTAATTACTTAACATTCTAATAATAATAATAATAATAATAATAATAATTTGAAAGCGCTACATGAGGTAAAGCATTGTACATGCTGAATTCTATATTGTGAACATTTGGTATCATGAAATTTCATGGGAGACCTGTTTCCATAGGATATTACATCCTAGTGACAGGTGCATTTAAGTACTGTTGCTCTGTTACACACAAGTGAAAGAAGAGATTTACAAAGTCACCCACCATATAATCTAATAATATAACTAAGACTTCTACTTAGGTGTCTTCTACTGTCCTTTTAAAGGGCCACTTAAACCAGAAAAAAACTGGACTAGCATGGCATTTATTCCTAGGCTGTACTTGTAAATATGACATCTTAGAAGTTGAATTGCTGATTTGGTTATTATTTGTTTATTGTTTTGTGTTCTTCCTAATGCTGGTTGCAGTCATATTTAAGGTTATAGTCCCAATTATGTGGTTTTCTGCTTGTGGCACAATGCATAATCAGTCCACAAACCATGTGGAGATTCCATCACTTACTTTCAGAAGAACTGGCGTCCACTTCTCCATCCAGCCATTTTACCAAAAGAAAAAGCTGTAGGACCTATTTTTGCATGACAGAACACATAACGAAAAATGGACATAGTCGCCATAGCTAGCTGAGTTAAGTAAACTAAAAAGTGCAATCTCTCAGACATGTTCTTGGCTGTTCTTTGCAATTTGGCACATTGGGAATCTTATGCATCAAATACATAATAGGGCCTTAGTCTGATTTGATTCTTATACAGTGAACTTTCTGGGCACTGGATGAATAACTGGCATTTCAAGCAAAGTGGGATTCTTTTACTGGTGTTACTGGTCCTTTAACAATTAGGCTTATTGATTTCTGTTGATTGAGCATAGACTGACTGAGTGAAGAACACTACTCCATAAATTATACCAAAAGTATAATGTTTCCTGAAAAGGACACAAATGTTGCTTTGTTCAATATCACAATTTACTTCTTTAACTGCCTGTTTGTCAAAAACATGCATTACAAACATGCAGGCACTGTGAAAAACTTTGGCCAATTAATATTACATATTCTGTTTTTAGCAATCAGTGGGTGTTGTTTTCCTTTGCATACCAAATTTCCTGCTGTCGTTACATCGTTGCCTAGTTATAGTACCATGACTAGAAAGTGAGACGTATCAAGGATAACTGCTTCCATTAGGCTTCTAAAAACAGCACATCATGTTGTGTCAGATTCCGGAAAATTTTTTTGGTCACTGTACCCCTTAAAATAGAGACATATAGAGGCAAGGTACTGTAGGCAGATGGCTATTTTCCACCAGGCACAACACCAACAAGCAGGTTCAGTCAGAAAGGCCCCAATCAATATAGAAATCTACAATTTGGTATAGATCTGGTCATTCAAGGCAAATAATAAATGCCAAGATCATCCACAAATTTGGCTAAAGTCACTGCTGATAAATTTGTCTGGTATTTGTGAAAATTCACTGCACATTGGACGATCACTAATAAGGGACATTATGTAGTCTACCAGAGACTGCATATACTGTTCAATTCCAGACATTGACAGGCAAGATTTACCTGAAAGACATAGTGATGGTTTTGGCACAAAAATTACATGGGTGTTAATGACTAAAGTCCAAATTGTCTCTTAAAAGGTGTGAATTCACCACTACCCCATATTCAGGTATTCAGCAAACTCTGGGATGTGGCAAAGTCCCCAGCTAATGATGGTCACACACTACACAATAGACTGCTACTGATGCGGTCACAACTTTACTACACAAATCTGCTATGGGAATCCACTGTCTAGTCAATAAGGAGTACAGAATCAGGGCAAAGCCACGGAAGTGGTAAGAATTCACTTTGACAGTCGAATTCTCACTTTATTCAATAACCCTGTATGTCATTGACTACATCAACAGACAAATTGTTTTGTGTACACCACCTAATATGCATGAAGTCACTTTGCCTGTGGTAAACCTTTTGTTGTCCAGACTCTGGTGTAAGATTGCCATCAAAGCCCCTTTTCCTGCATTGTCCCACTCCACTGGACCAAAAAAATTAGACACAATCATATTAATTAAGTTATATATCCACTTTATAAGACCTATTTAAAGTGCACCTGCCACCTTGAAACAACATTGTCTATATTTTATTTACTAACCTATTGGAACATTTTTCTAATATACTTCTATTAAAAAAAAGTTAGATTTCTCCAGCATTTCCCTCCATTTCTGTGCCTGTCAGCCCAACACTGCAGGTTCTCCTAAAGTTCTTAAAATCTAGTCGCAGCTTTCAATGAGGGCGCGCCGTCTGGCTCTGAGAGGAGATGCCTCCTTACTGCAAGGTCGCAGGACGGCGCGTCCCCATTGAAAATCGCGACTAGATTTTAAGAGTTTTAGGTTCCCAAATCTAGTTGTGGCTTTTAATGAGGCGCTCTCCCGTGGCCGCGCACCTCCTCCTATTGCCGACACGAGCCTGCAGTGTCGGGCTGACAGTCACAGAAACTGAGGGAAATGCTGGAGATAGCTAACTTTTTTTAATAGAAGTATATTAGAAAAATGATCCTATAGGTTAGTAAATAAAATATAGACAATGTTGTTTCAAGGTGACAGGTGCACCTTTAATATTATTTTCCTGCAAATTAGCACTTTGTAACTTCCTCCATGGACAGGGACAATTTTCAGTTAGACTTAAATGTCAGAAACTGACCCTATTAACGTGAAAATCTCAGGCATAAATAATGGAGCTCTTGGGCAGGGTGACGGGAAATAAAAATCCCTTGGTCAGTTTGGCTATACGGTCTAACCTACATGGGAGATTTTTAGTAGCTCAATTGCACTACTAAACCAACAAAGGATCATCAGCCTAAATTGTACTACTATGGCATTAGCTTAGTAAATGATGATCACATCATTGTAGCAATAACAATCACCAATTCAATCATGTGTGCTAGAGCAATTTCCCATCCTATTCTTATAACTGGGAAAGAGAATAACATGCAGCATTACAAACATGCAAGTCATGAATGATTGTTAATTTGGACCTTTACACGACTGTTTGGTCTTTCATGAATAAGCCCTTAAATAGGGTACTTTCATGTAAGAGAGAAGTTTTTTGTTTTTTTTTAAACAATTGCTTGGTGAATCCAAGCTGGCATTTATCTATATTTAATGATAAGGTAGACATTGGAGACAGGGGTGTAGTTACCATAAAACTATATCCTTTGTGTTGGGGGAGGGAGCTGGGACTCATACTGGTGTATGCATGTTACTGATTGGAGAGAATTATTTTATTGGGCAGCATGGAACAGTAAGAGAGCTCATTTATTTGAATACATTTTTAATTCTAAACTATGCAAGGGCAAAATAAAACTTGCAAAATATGCATATTCCATGGAGAATACTAAGATTCGTAAGGTTGTACAAAAATATCTCCACGTTTTACATATTCTGAAATGTCACAGATTTTGAGGAATATAGATATTAGGTTTGTATCCAAAAGAGCTCCAACTTTAGGCTCTAGGCTTCCATCAAGTGTGTTGCCCTTTCAACCAACCCATCCCAATACTTGGTTGGAAATTAGAGGTACGTTTAAATGTGGTGCCAGACGGTTTATTACCTGTGCAGTAATCTGTAAAGATGAAAAATGTAAGTCTACCTGCAATGAACACATTTTTCCAATATGGGGTCACTACACTTGTTGTGTGTGAATAATAGAGTACACCTATTGGAGTGTAAAAATTGCCATTTTTAGTATGTGGGACTAACTATACGTCAATTTAGGGACAGAATCATGGAACATATTTTGGTTAAGAATAAAGATGTTGGTACACCGATGGGCAGGCATTTCAAACAGAGTAATGATGGGAACGTAAAGTGTTTTAAAGTTCAGATTATTGAAAAAGTGTCCCTTCCTTTAAGGGGAGGTAATATACTTGCTCAATTGAACCTATGGGACGTATATTGGATTTTTACATTAGGCACTTGTGTTCCTGAAGGTCTTAATTCACGATGGGATGTAACTTGTCATTAATAATATGATTGATTATAGTTATGATATGATTTGAATACAGTTTTTATGTTTATATTATGTCTGTTATGTGTTTTAGTGTTTTTATCAATTTTGTTATGAAGAGGTTAATGGACTCTGGTGTATTCCCTCCTTTTGGGTGGAGCGTCTATCCAATCAATGCTTATTTATTTCAGTTTTTATTGATGTTTATTCAAGCCAATGAGTAAGGTCCAGATAGACCGAAACACATCAGGTGATTTGACTGTGTCTTGAATCTTTGGATGTTGTTCCAGTTGGTTATTGACCATTGTTTTTAAGAAATGATCTAATAAAGTCTCAAGGATATACCTTTTTAATCTATTTTCCAGAGTTCGTGGTTATTTCTTTCTTTTTTGGCTTCTTGTACAGCAGAAACTAACAAATTGCTGCTAAAGGTAATGAGAGTGGATAGCTCAGATTAATTCACAGGGGAAATCGTGAATGGGAATGAAATGGAGGGGACGGGGAAAGAGACAAGGCGAGAAGGAAGGAGCAGGCAGAAAATATGAAAAAAAATGAAAGATAATGCCATACGGAATGACGGATCCACTAGGGACAGTCCCCGCAGAGACGGTAACCAAGGACACCCACAGAATGTCATTATCACCATATGCCTCATTCTAGCAGTTAATCTGCCTAATTGTGCTGATATCTATATCTTAATAGCAAATCCTCTGTTGTGTACAATCCCACTGACTATATATATATATATATATATATATATATAGTATAAACACTCTGAAATATATAATGACAGGGAGTATAGATAATAGTCAATGTTTTGCTTTGTACAGTGACTGTGTGTTTTCATGCTGATGTGAGAATTTTGCTTTATCTCATGGTACCTTATTGCTTAGTGCCTGAGTATTAATGACCAAATTTAAAACTGCTTACAAAAATGAATATGGCTCTTTTTGATGAATAAACCACTAGTCTGAATGATGATTGTGTACAAATACATACACAACAAACCTACATATTTAGCAGGGTCTGCCCCTAAGATCTTATAGCTGCCAGCATGGGCAGGGAGATTTATTATTTAGGGGATCAGTGCACCCCTACAATGATACCATTAAACTATGTTTGAACATATAGCCAGTTATCATCAGAATCCAACTGATAAATATATATATAATTACTAATATATCAGTGGCATCTTTCTGAACTTCAAATCCCAGTATCCCACAGTGGATGATGTTGAGGGCTGAAGCATTTTTACAGATGAACAGCAAAATTTGCCTGCCTTTGCCATAAAGTACATGGAATATAAGCAGAGTAAGCCTTATTGCATTACGGCTCATAATCATTACATGACCTTCTTTCATTCTCTTGCATCATCTATTCTCCCTCCTGCCTACAAGACTTCTTCCATGTTGTATCAGTCTTTGGAAACTCTCCCTCAGTTTATTAGATTATCAAATAGCATGAAAAGCCACCCCATCTGACAATCCTACAAGCTTTCTCCATCATATGTATACTGCAGTATTTGTATATAGTGTTTGCATTAATAGGCTATGTACACTGGTAAGCTGCACTATTTGTATAGTTTTAAATAAATATCCCATTTTTACTAATGCATTATTTACATGCTGTATACATTTACACCCTACATACACAAATTCACTGCATTATTTCTGTTCTGTACACACTGATGCCCTATACACACTGTTATTTATATTCTCTGTGTACACTGATGCACTGCAGTATTTATATTCTGTATAAACTGATACCCTATGTACATTGATATACTTCAGTATTATATGCTGTATAAACTGATAACCAGGATATACTGAAGCACTGCAGTATTTATATGTTGTATACATTGATACATTGTGTATACTGATATACTAAGGTATTTCATTTCTGTATAAACGGATACCCAGGATACACTGTATGTATGTATAATTTTATTTATAAAATTATATCAAATATAATACAGACATGGGAAAAGTGCATTAAACAATACAAGTACAATACCACAAGAATACTTCACTTTAAGTGCCAGGTTGTGATTGACACAAGAGGTTGGAGGTGCCTGTCCCATAGAGCTTACAATCTAAATACACTGCAGTAATTATATTCTGTATACCCTATGTACACTAATATACTGCAGTATTTATATGCATTTACACCCTTTAAATGCCAATGCACTGCAGTATTTATATGATGTATACATTTACATCTTACATACACTGATGCAGTGCAGTATTTATACGCCTTATAACTGTACATCCTATGTACACTGATGCACTGCAGTATTTATACGCCTTATAACTGTACATCCTATGTACACTGATGCACTGCAGTATTTATATACTCTATACATTTGCATCCTATGTGCACTAATGCACTGCCATATTTGTATGATATATACATTTACATCCTATGTACACTGATGCACTGCAGTATTTAGATGCCGTATACATTTACATCCTATATACACTGGGGAATGGGGAACTTTCCTGCAGGTATTAAATAACAATGGACACCACCCAAGATGTAACCAATATTTCTATTAACTTTGTGAAGTAAGACTTAAGAGCCAATCTTATTTATCACACTCCATACTGCAATGTAATACCATATAAAAAAAATTAGGTAAAAGGACATTACATATTTTTAATTCTGAAGCTTAACCTAAACCAGCCTAAAATCAAGACAAGAATACCGTAGTGTTGCCAAGAAGGAGTATTAAGAACAGACATATAAGTTCCAGGAAATAGAATCCACGGATATGAATGGGAGGGGTTAGAACAGGAAAAGGGGTGGTGAGGGGTTTGGGAGTTATTAAAAGGGGGGCTATGTTGGGATCTAGTATTAAAAAAAGTGAGAAGCAGAGAGGAAGTGGTCTCCTACCATCCCTCCCTCTTTATTGGGGGCACATGGGAAGTATGTCACAGCACTGAGGGCAGTGGTCCTGAGAAATGGGATCATGAATAAGAGTTGATGGTAATATATGTTAGGGAATTCATTTATTAGTTATGGAAGCGCTAACGTAGGGCATGGGGTCCCTGCTTGGTGGTTTGTTTCCTATCAAGCTGGTGGCATGTGGCTGACAAGGGGTGGGGACTTCCAGTTTTAGCTGAACTTCTGGGACCATCTGCCAAGGTGTGGTTAAGATATCTTATGTTACAAAACTGTTAATAAATGCTGTGGCCTTTCAACCCCAAAAAGAATGGCGAGTGTGTCATTTTTGTTTTGGTAAGGGTTAGAAGATTATAAAAGGTTAGAAATACATGCACAAAAAGTGTACATGCACAAAGAGTAACCTTTTCCTTTACAGTATTACGGGTCACTTTTCCCACAATTTACAAATCACTATACAGTGAGCAGTGACAGAGGTGAACCCTGGCCACTGAAAAATAGCTCTATCTTACTCTTTGAAGTGCTGCTGCAGCCCTACAGACTCTGCTTAGTGAAGTTAGAAAGACAAATAGGAATGTAGTATCTCTGCCCAATAGGTTGATTTTGCCCTATCCAGCTCTCTAACTCAACACACAATCAGCAGCTCTGGAGGGGAGCAGAGCCAATAGGACTGCAGGAGCTCTCCAAATAGCAAGACAGAGCACTGCTGCAGTAGAAGAGAGTACTGCATTGGACATTGACTATTGCAGACCATCTGAGGGAGGTTTAGGGGGATACTGCTGGGGGAAATTTGGACAGCCAAGGCACAGTATCTCTGGAAAGTCTTTCAGGGCGGACTGTATATCATCTGGAGTCACTGAACAGCATTTTGGAAAGGACTGGGGGCCCTGATGCACATCATCTTGAGGGGCCCACTACACATCATCTGGAGAAATGTCTGTGGAGAGTCATGTCACATGAGACAAAGATGGCAGTTGGTATGTGCGCCCCCACTCTCGGTTTTCCCAACCACCCCACATGTAAAACAAAGAAGCATGTAATTGTGTGCATTTTTTGTGTCGGGGGCCTTAACATATGAGGAAAAGTGTGGTTTATTCCTTGTGTCTGCTGCCTTGGTAGCTCCCTTTATGTCTTTTTGCACCAGGTATGATTATTAGTCAAATTTAAGTCGTAAGCAAGTTAAGTCGTATCCAATTTCAGGAGGAAATATTGAAGTAATATAATTTGGTATTGACTGACTCACATTAAAAACCAGTGCATAATTAAATCACAAGTGCTTATAGGTACAGAACACTTGGCACCTTAAGCCACACACACTTACTGGCCACATCCATTTTGTAAAAGACTAAGGGGGTCATTCCATAAACTGAGAATTTGCCTTGTCAAATTCACAGATAGCAGATTCCCATTATTAAGTTGTGACCACGATTTTATAATGGAAGAATTGTCGCGGTCGTGACTTTATAATGGGAATCCGCTTTCTGTGAATTCGACAAGGCAAATTCGCAGTTTACGGAATGACCCCCTTAGTCTTTTACAAAATGGATGTGGCCAGTAAGTGTGTGTTGCTTAAGGCACCAAGTGTTCTGTACGGAATGACCCCCTAAATCATGCAGTGTACTAAAGTGTGTGACATAATCTCATGCAAATGTCAGGTTTAACATTTGAATGTTAAAAATAATTCTTTGCTCTAATTTATCCCCCTAGTCCGGGTCTCCTACATTCCTGAGTAGGAGAGAGGGAGCCTTCTGCCTGTTCCACCTATAGGCATGTACCTTTCCTGCCTATAGGGAAATCTGGCACTACTAAAAACAAAACACCCAATTCCCTCTGAGTCCATAGGGATGAACAGGGATAAGAATATTTGACTGACTATCCAAAATGTACCAAAGTTGCAGCATGTTTCAACTCAGAATGCACAGTGTGACTGCTACAAAATAACATTAGGATTTGTTTCCATATGAGCACCTGAAAGTGTTGAAAGGTTAAAAAAAACCTTAAAGGAAAAAAGACATTGTGAAGGGGGCCTTACAGTAAAGTGTGTTGTTTAAACTGAAGAAGTTTACGCAAATCCATACATTTCAGGATTATTATTTTTTTTTTTTTATCAGTAGTGCCCAGCAGTATTGGTTTTACTTAAATGTCTGCTTTAAAATAGTAAAAAAAAAAAAACAAATAGAGGTCTCTTTAATAAGTCAAACCATTTCTGTTTTTTGTGCATTTCCATTAAAAATTATCAATGTATTTCTAAGGCAGTAGAGATGAGTGCTGAAAAGAGTTGCATAATATCATAGCTTTGGTGTGATGCAATCACTCGCACTAAGGGCGAAATTTATTAAAGGCGAAAATGTCATTTTCGATTTTGAAATATGGATTTAAATTCTGAATACTAAATTGTAACGAGCAATGCTTGCATGCGCGCACTGCTCGCTACCTCTGCCTGCTGAATGCCGGCAGCCACTCAGGAGATTCAGCTCTCCCCAGTGCTTCTTGGTTTGGATTAGCCAATCCGGAACCACTGACGTTACGGATGACGTCAGCGGCAGCAAATTCAATTAGCTGAGGACTGCTATTTGAATTTGCAGCTGCTGATGTCATCCGTGACATCACCAGCTCCGGATTGGCTAATCCAAACCAGGAAGCGCTGGGGAGAGCTGAATCTCCTCAGCAGCTGCCAGCATTCAGCAGGCAGAGGTAGCAAGTGGTGTGTGCATGCAAGCACCGCTCGTTACAGTTACTATTCAGAATGGAAATCGGTATCATGATACCGAAAGTATTTCCGGCGATAATTATTGATTTTGTGGAAATCGATAATTATCGACGGGAAAATTAGCATTCGGTATTGCAATATCGAATACGGGCGGCATTTCCGCATTTAATAAATTTCGCCCTAAGAATCACATTTCTATTCATCTCTTTGCAGATGTATGCAAACCACATTAACTGCATGTACAGTATTCATGTCCAGTACCATGCAGCTGTCCATAAAGACCTAATATAAAATTGCATAGAGTAATCATCAGTAGTGTATGTGCTCAAATGAACTTATTACTAGTTCCATCAAAAAGGAGTTTTCTGTGATTTCTGTGCTGCTGAAATCACCCAAACCAATGGTATCCTAAGGTCCACAAAAACATAAAATACAGAAATATATTCAAACAGCTGTGACCCTGGCTACAATTCATAAAAATGCACAGAAAGGATCACAAAAGCTAGGTCCAATTACAGAACAATTAAAAACATTCTGATTTGTAGGAGAGCCGTGGGAGACACACAGGTGCAACCAGTTCCTGTAATTTTAAGAGTGCACTTACACTGTATAAAAGACAAAGAAGGTATTACAATGCTCAGTATCTCAGATCCATTGTTTGGGTTCTTTTTCCAGTAACCCAATAACACAGCAAAATGTTCAGTAACAATGCTCAGTAGAACATAGCAAACCATAAGTTACATTGCTCATTGTGCTCATTGCCCAGCAACCAGTTAAACTGCACAGAGCCAAGCTCTGATTCCATATATAATAATACTTATAAACAGTAATGAACGTGCCTAGTATGCATCTTTTTACATCTAATTTTGCCACATGAGGTAGAAGAAAGGTAAGAGACACAAACACAGGGAAATAAAAGCTTACAAATGCTATATGAGAATTGACATAATTATGCCTATATTACCTCTTGCTGAGGTGCATTTACAAAGGGGAGTGCATACCTATTGATTTGCTAATTTGTACCCGCTGATATCTTCTGTAGATCGCACAATTACTGTGCATTAGCACCTGGTGTAATTGTGTTGAAGTGTTCACTGCAGCAATGCGCACACAAGTTTTAGCTAGATTTGTCCCTGTACCATAACAGCTGTAAAGTTCTCTCACAGACATCTGTCTGGCTCTAATGAAGGTCTCTTTTACATATGTGACTTTGGTCCATCTTCAGTCCAGATTAAGAGGGTCATTCCAGTAGCTCCGAATTTTCCGTCCCGAATTCACTTATTGCGAACTCCCATTATAAAATCGCGACTGTAACAATTCTTCCATTATAAAATCGCGACCGCGACTAAAAAATTGTCGCGGTCACGACTTTATAATGGGAGTTCGCTATATGTGAATTCGGGACGGAAAATTACATAAAAATATGTAATGTCCTTTTACCTATTGAGAACCACTGCCCTAAGTGGTGACAGTATAAATGGATGTGAGAGATCTGACACTGTTGGACCAAAGTACTGTCTTCAAAGAATTCTTCAAGCTAAAGGTAAAATAAAACCACAGGTCACATGTAACTAGCAGAAATACTACCACAGTTATGCAAATTGTCTTACTGTTAGTCTTCCCAAGCCCTCTGTCTCAGTGTGCCATAGACACAGACACATTTGGCACTTTCAGTAGAAGGGGGAAGACCTAAAGCCTTGCAGGGTATTGTGCTCTTCCTTTCAACACTTTGTGCAACACTCTGCATCTATTTGCTAGCGAATACAACAACACTTGGGATATTTATTATGCATTGAAGTACAAACTCAACAAGGTATACAGGTGCGACTTTGCAGATTTGACTTTGCCAGATGTATATCAATTAGGGGGCTTGAGGGAGTGGCAGGGTACCTGTGGTTATTCTGGCTTATAGCAAAAAGTGCCATTATGAACTAGTAAAATGAAAACAACAGCTGGCAACATTTAGTGACGATATAGGAGACTATACTTACGACAATACTGGAGTCATTGTTCTTTAATGTATGCAAGCATGCATATTGCTAGTATGTTGTCTATGTACAGTAAAGATGGCATCACTTCATTACAATATTCCTATTCATAACCAATTCACAACAGTACACCACTGCTCATACGTGCCAGACTACACACAGTACTTTGCAACAATTTGTGTAATTTCTGCAACTATATGCAGTTTAGTGAATAAGCAGAGTTGAATTTGCGTCAGTATGGAAAATTGATGCGGAGTGTTGCAAGTTCAGTTCACCTGGTTGTTACAGACAATACCTAAATTACCCAATCCTCAGCAAATCTAGCTACATATGAAATTTGGTGTCAATTGTCTGTCCAAGCAATCAGAGAGCACTTATTCAGTGCAATGGTAGGCAGACTGCCAGTGTAATCATATACCTTAATGCAGACCTGATATACCATTCTAATAATTAGACTCTTTCAATAACTAATTTTTCTGGGTACATGTAGTTTTGCACAGTACATGCAGAACTATAATCTATACAACCTCTACATTAGTATAAAAAATACAGTGTAGCCAGCTTACTCTGAAATATTCCAGAACTAGCTGTTGATAAGAGAAGTAATTTCCAGGTATAAGGAATATTGTAGTTTATAAACAGGGTAGAAACTAGAGGTAGGTGACAGTGGCAGCAGTCATTCTCTTAAAGGGCCAGTAATAAAAAAAATAAAAACACCCATTTGAATTAACATGGAAGTTATTTAAATACAGCAGTATAACAAGGTTACATAATACATATTCAGGAAATGTGCTTGAAAGCCAAATTTTTAAAGCTAAATAAATACCTAAATATTATATTTCATAGACACAATTTAGAATTTATGGAAGCACTTATTAACTATAAATGCATTTGATGCATTTTAATTTTTTGGTGTTACTGTTTTTTGTCAGTAATAAATGAGGCTGGTGCTTGCTTTGCACATTGACCTTCTCCCAGTACATAGTTTGACTGAAAGTTGCCATATTGCCTGTCTCTGCTGTTGCATTATCCATAGAGGATTTCAATAGCACAGTTAATCTATTCGTAATTGTCAAGAGCCCTGGTTCATTGAGGTTTCTTAACTGGGATACAAAATGGTGGCACTCATTCATATGCACTGAACATTCACAAGTACTGAACTGTGAACAATGCCCTAATGCTTTACATGGGATTTTAGTTGTAGTTATAATGTTTTTCTGTGTTATGGGTCACTTATCTGAGGCAATTGAGTGTAGTACTGTGTAGACATAAGTAGAGACAAGTTGAGTATAAGTGATGCCTTTTATTGGCTAACTGAATAGATGCAAGCTTTTGGGACTACTTAGGTCTCTTCTTCAGGCATGGGTCACTTATCTCATGTTTTCTGGATTATGTTTTTTATATTAAAACAAAATGTATTTGTCTAGTAAAGTTTCTTGTTACTGACTGCATGACCATTGAAATGATGGAAGATGAAATCTGCCAGTGACAGTGAGGAAGGTCGTTGTAAACAGATAACTAGTTCTAACTGAGCTTCTGGGACAGACTGAAATTCCAGCTGGTACAGATACAGTCAACACTGCTGTCCACATAAGATGTTATTTGTTTTAGAACTATACCAGGGCTGAATTTCAGTCAAGTCAAGCTTGGTTTGTGACCAGGCTTGAATCGGCTTTGGTTCACATGGTCGAGTCATGTGACTCAGCAATTTACAGATAGAATTAAAGTGCTATCTGTAAATCGCCTGGATATAAGGTAAATTCAGTGTTGTTCTTTGGGGAGGGAAGGGAGAGGGGTTTGATTTCATTTAGAAAATCATCCCAGGACTATACTATTATTACAATACAAATTAAAGTAAATCTGTTTAACTTATGGTAAAGCCATAGGGATTTTGTGCCACATCCTAACCACAGATCTCTATCAGAAAGATGTTGGTTTTATTATAGTGTTTTAAACCAATAGTTATTCATTTATTGGAAATACTGTACAGAAAGAAATGGAATGTTCTCAAGTGCTAAATATGGAACAGCCACTTGTACCTGAACTGTTCCAGTTTTTTCTTGAAAAATATGGTCCACATTACTAAAGTCATATATTTGTATGAAAAACCTGACATTCCTAATGATGACAAATAGCTGTCTCTTTAGGAATTGGGTTGCTGGGTATATTGACTGTAAGAAAGTAGAATAGAATGAGGCAATATGAGAAAACATAAGGGAAAGAAACGATAAAGGGAAATCTAAGCCTGAGGAGTTGCTTCACTTTAGCCTCTTAAAAAGACATTAGGAAGGATGTTAATGTTATATGAACAAAAAGTGCTATTGATCTGAGGAATAGCATTAGAGAAGAGAAGGGGGGAGAGATACAGGCAAGAAAGAGCTTACTATATATGGCTGCAATAATCAAGTAATAAAAATGTGCAGATTTTTATTTAGGTTCCAAAGAGCTTCTTCATTGAGAAAGATGCACCTTCTGTGACAAAACCTCTATTTACACTGTAAAGGAAGGGTTAACAATGTATGCTCTTTTTTTTAGTGGACTACAATTTCCAGCATTCACTACTAACATAAAGCATGCATGCAACATAGAGAATACTGGGAAATGCAGATTTTGGCTTTAAATCATGTTTATGTCTATGTGTGTTACCTACAATGGGAAATCCATTGTCCTTAATTGTCAGGCGGAATCCCTGTCATCTACTTATATTTCTGGTTTGCAGGAAATGCTAGGTTTTTATAGTAGAAGTCAATTCTCAAGACACCAGAAGCTTCATTTGATCAAAGTACCAACAAAATTGGTGGACACTAGATACTTTACTTTAGAAACAATGGCGTATATATGTAGCTGCATATACAATGTATGTGCTGGAGAATACCTGAAGGATGCTAGGAACTAATAGGTTTGTATATTAGCTGTACATGAATAAGTAACACTGAGAATGCAGGACACTGAGAAAGAAAGAGATTCAGGAGAATGTGTTACACTAGAATTATGGAATCCTTTGTTAGAGTGAGACCCAAGAGAGCAAGCAAAGCCAGAAGAAGCTGAAATCTGGGGGGAGTGAAAACCAGGCAAAAAGCAAAACTTACTATAGGAGCTGTGCTGCTAATAATGATTCTGATGCTCACTGTGAAGTTTATCTTGTTTTGTTTGCTAATAACACTAATTAATTAGGGAGTCATTCTGTAAAGTCTGAATTGGAATGTAAAGGTCAGGATTCGCCAGATAAAGACAGTCGCAATAGACTGCTACTGTCGCAGTCGCGACTTTACAAAGGAAATGTCAAAGCTGGAACTTTAAAAAAATTGTTGTGGCCGCGACTTTATAATGGAAATCCGCTGTCTATGAATTCGACAGTCGAATTCTCACTTTACAGAATGACCCCCTAGGGATCATTAGGAGGTTTCCAAAGGTGGATGGCAGTACCCAGTGAGTTTGCACCATGTTAAAATGTACAGAACAAGGATATTCATCTAGGCTAAGGCAGAGTGTTAAAACATAACCTTAATTCACATACATTTATCTGCCATATGATGAGCCCAATGCAAGCAAGCATTAAAAGAAAACTAAAGGATAGCTCTAAATATGCCTGTGTTTATTTAGATCTGCGGGATACACTCCCAGTAGGTGTCCTGCGACATCTGGTGTCTGTTGCTTGAAGAAAACAATTATTTTCTTCACTTGTGATCCAGACATCCCCCCCAGCTGCCGTTACTAAATCCTTCACCTCCAGAGCATGCATGAGTAGAAGTGCTATTACTATTGCATGTGCTTGACCATTGGAGGTGGACAGGAGGAGTGGCAGCAGCTGCAGGTGACGCCAGAAGTTCCTATAGATAATTACATCTCACTGATCTAAAATAATACTGCATTTTTTTCAGTTTTTTTATTAGAATAATTGAGTCCAGTGTTGCTTTAGTTGCACACTTTTAGTAAATGATCTATGTGACTTTAAAGAAGAAATAACGCTCGCTATGACTAGGGGTAATTCTTAGCAGGATAGGGTAAATATACTTACTAATCACCGACTTCTGCTTCAAGATTTCACCAATCTTAATTTCTTGTCTTTCAGCATCACATTCCTCTTCAGGTTCATGCCTATTCTTTAACATTGCTGTCTTTTTCCTTCTATCTTTTCATGCTCAAACTGCTTCTGAGCTACTTCAATCAGCATGACTGTTGCAGAGAATAATGTAATGTACTTGCACATGGGTGTCCACAGATGAAAATGTAAGGGGGGGGGGG
>JAKJJM010099846.1:0-10767 GCA_021901965.1 Pipa carvalhoi
GTAGTGTGGAAAGCTTGTATTTACCATCTATTCAGTTACCAATAAATGGTATTACCCATAATCCACTTGTCTCTGCTTATATCTATGGCTAACACGGTGCTACACTCTACTGTCCATAGATACAGGACATGGACACAGGCACAGAATATAAAGTAAAACATCCCCAGAAAAGTGGCTTTACCATTTTGCAATTGTAAAGCTTATTTTTTCAAAGCTAAACCATATTACTATACATATTTTTTATTTAATTTAAGGATAGTAATAATGGTTCACTTTCCCCATTTCCAAAAACATCTTGTGGTGAAATTTAAGCCTTTAGCTCTGAAACCACCTTTTTCATTTATTGATGGCATTTCCCAAATCCCTGATATTGTATCTAAAGCCCAGAGTCACAGGGCACTGTCCCCTCTTATATTCATATGAAAAGCTGTTTTTAAAGTGAATATTTCAGAGAAAATAAAGAATTTGTTTGATAAATCATAGTTGCAAAAGCTGTTTTAAAAGGGGTTCTACAGCCTTGAAACAACCCTGTTTTCTTGCTTAGTCTTAAAAAAAAAAATACCATATTCATATTTATTTCACGTTTTGTGGCATTTGATAGTAAAATGATTCCTTTCTACCTCTTGCCCAATCTTCCTTGCCGAGGCCTTCTACTGACAGCTATAATTAGCATTATTTCCAGCCAATCTGTACCAGGGGCGATTTGGATCGTCAGGTTAGGAAGTCAACAATCCAGCCGCTGGCTGAAGGGAATCACCGAGAAGATCGAGCAGTGCTTTTAATTTCAAAGGCAGTAAAAAAAATCTTGAAATGTTGTGTCCAGGCTGGAGATCCCATATAACACAGAAAGCATTCCCCATTTCCTTTATTATTTACAAAACCAGAAGAAAATGGAGTAACTTGTTTATAGGATTGTGGGAGGAGATGGGTAGAAGTGCTCTTTTTTTGCCCCATTGGCTAACTCTACGTGCACAGCTGCTGTACTGGCACAGACCCAGGCTCTTATTAAAAGCCATACATCCAACTTGTAGACAAGACTTCCCTGTTAGTACAAGAATTTCCTTTGTGATGTCCAGTTGTAGGCTTCGAAAAATTATTTGCCTTTGACAAAATCTTGTTTACATTAGTAGGAATGGTCTCCTAAAACTGTCTTGTCTTGAAATAGCTAGAGGGAGCGGAGCTTTTTATTATCAATGGATAAAAAGCATCTTAATCCTGGATATGAATTAGGCACTGGTGTTGGGCAGTCTGACAGCAGATGGAGCCAAAGTCTTGTATTTAGACCTAACTCAGCTCCCATATAGACACATTCAGAAACAGCCTTTTACATCCTGAATGTACAACCTTTGCACCTCCAGCTGTTGCTGAACTACAAATGCCAGCATCTTCCAGCACTGTTTACTTTGTAACTCAACAACTACCAGAGGTCCACAATTTTGATCTCCTTTTTTTTTTTTTATTATGTTAATCTTATGTGAAATATGTATGTTGTTGTTGTACAGGGGTCAACACAGATTTGTCTTCCCTTCAGGCTAATGAAGCTGTGATTGGTTTAACTTCTAGAAAACCACAGATTTGCCATTCCTGTTTAAAGGATGTTTTTTCGTGGCTTATTTATTTTAAAATGGTGCAATACATAAAGCACAGTTAGATAAAAGTTGGATTAAAAAATGGCATTTGTGGGGGGGGGTTTTTAACTTCTTTCTTGCGTTCTAAAACATGCTATGTCACTGATGCCAAGAAAACACTTTTTGTACTAAGTGTGCCTGCACACAGAATTCTAGTGCAAACTGCTCCATGTCAATCCCAGCAAACAACCTCCTGTTTTCAATAATTCCTTTCAGTGCAAGAGTGATTCCAGAAGCATGCTAATTATTGGGAAGTAAAACGCCTTGCTAGGTCTTTTTATTTTCAACACTTCTGAGTTAGGGGTACTTCATGTCCAGAGGACGTGGACACAAACACAAAATGAACTTGCAACAGCTGCAGGTAACAGTGTGTAATTAAGTTGACTTTAGGGCAATCACTATATTAAACTTTGGACTCATTTAAGATCTTAAGAGAACACGGGAAGAGCTGCTAGTTTTGCTGCTGTGACCGAGCCTTTGGGGTGTGTGGCTGCTCTGCTACCCCATAGTTATCTTATAACACACAGCTGTACCCTTAGCAACTTGTGCAGCTAGATCAGTTAAAAACTCTCAAAGGGGACCCATCAAGGTGTAGATGTGTTTCTAAGTGTTGGTGAGGGGCAAAGTAGCATTAAACATGACTTTATGTTATTTATTTATAGATTTATTTCTATATACGACAAGGGTAAGTAAAGTGCACATTGCTGTGTTATAGCGCCAACTGATACTTGTCTTGTTTGTGTCTTTACAATTCATAGTCAGCTAATGATTATACTTGTCACTGTCCCACCAGTTCCTGCTGTAACAAGAGAAGGCTGGCTCTGCTTACCCTTTGGAATAATTTGGCTTTGCTCTCTACTTTTGTCTGCCAGACTGAAGAGCTTGTACTGCCATGTTAAAGTAAAAAAAAAAGTCTATGAGTTAATGAAGAACCGTTGAGTGATATGATGGTCTTCACTAGTGGCTCTGGGATCGTGTCTGTGTGCCAGGATACAGTAGGTCAATCACAGACACCCTTGTAAATGTGATATGTTTCACCAATGATGTGAAGGGGGAGGAAGGGACATGGGCATTTAAAGTCTTAAAATTTTCCATATTTCCTCAAAAAAAATTTTTTAAATTATTAATTGTACAGATCCAGAGGCTGTGATACCCACCTATGAAATGATATAAAGGAATAAAATGAAACAGTACAGTTTAGGGGGCCAGATAAATAAAGGTGTTAATTGTAGCAAAGTGTAAATGCTGCAAAATCACCGCACGAAATAACCTATTCCTGATGTTTGAACATTATTGACTCTTCCATGGAAATGTCAGGTGAGACTCTGTAAAATAACAGCGCAGTGTTGTGTTGTAATTTTAAAACCGCTTACAGTTCTGTTGTTTAGAATCTGCTAATGGTGCTATCCTACAAGCAATCGGTGACGAGTCAGTGCAGAGCAAGTCATCAACGCACCCAAAGAAAAATGAAAGGAAGTAGGAAATATTTGGCGTAAAATGCAGGAAACTGTTGTGCCAATACCGAAAAGTTTTGAATTTAGTAACATGGCAGCTGAATGGATGAACGGTTTTACAGTGCTGTTTACTTAGTGTTGTATTGTATAACACATAAACTCTATATATTATTTATTTTAGTTTCCTAACAAATGTAAATTGTGTCATCCATGTTTTTAATGCAAGTTTGTTGCTCCCATTTTTGTGAGAAAAAGCAAGAAAAAAAAGTTGTGACTAAATTTTGTTGAACAACCAGTCCTTGTGTATTTTATTGATGGGGATAAGATGGAGACAAACTGATTCAATGGAACGGATCAAAATTCAGATGAAAGCGCACAAACAAAATGCAGTCGCCTAAAAATAATGGCATGTGTTCCCTTATGTTTAACATGGACCATCAAAAATGGGTTAAAAATCACTGGTCTATACAAAGCTTTAAAAGAACAGTAACATCAAAAATTGGAAGTGCTTCAAGTGCATTTATAGTGACCATATATTCAATTTGTGCTGCTAAAAATTGTAAATTGTGTATAGAAAGTTAGATATTTAGATTTAAAAAGTGGGCTTTAAGGCACATTTTCTGTGCTTGAGGCCCGGTTCACACTAGCGCAAACTAATGCTATGCATGAATGCTAAAAAAAAAAAAAAAAAGCTCGCTGCAAATCCCTATCCGACTTACACTAGTGTGGCTGGAGCAAGGTATGACTCAAGCGCACGCCGGAATGCTTTACGTAGCATATTATACAAATTTGGCCGGCGTATATATACGCGACGCGAAGCATATGGCCAGATAGAAGAAGCCGCAAACGCAGAGGGAGCGTTCACACTGCGTCGGGTAAGTACAATAGGAAAGTGCCTCTCGAATATACGCCGGCCTGAATTTGCAGGCTTATTTTTGGGAGGCACTTTCCTAAAATACACTAGTGCAATTACGCTATTATGAACCGGGCCTTATATAAAGCACCATAGAAGACAATGGGTATTGGGTGAGGTCTGTTTAACAACATGGCTGCTACCAGTAAACACAAAATCATACAGAAAGCAATAAAGATTCATAAATTTAACTTCAAAGATAAGATTTTAGTGCTGTATTTGAATAACTGCCATGTCAATCCAAACGAGAGTTGTGATTTTTTTTTTTGGTGTTACTGATCCTTTAAAGCAAGAGATGCCAAATGACTAAATTAGTAGTGTTAGTTTAGAGAATCTTGTTCATTAATACAGGAATTAATATTTGGTGGTTGTTATTTTTGTCCTGATTTACCATGTTCTCTGCCCTCTTGTCCATCATTCCCCTGGGCCTTCCCCATCACTTCTCTCATGCCACCATTAGAACATTTGTTACGGCCACTGCACAACATGTGCAATGGCAATAAAAAGGCCAGTATCCCTGTGTGAAAGGAGTTTAGTGCGCATTATATCAACAGCTTGAAGTACAGCCAATTCCTTCTCTCTCTACTGAGTCCCCCTTTAATTAGGTTAATCCCTTATGTCGTGATCAGCCAAGGACCCCCCAGCCTTAATAAGGTGTTAAGTGCGAGGTCAATGCATGTCGGTCCATAAAATATTGCTAAAGAGAAGACAGTAACTAGGTGGGATGATGTGTTTATTGGAATTGTATGGAAGCTATTATACACACGGAGTTACAGTGCCGCTTCTTAACTCCCAGCATTTAACCTCTTTATTGCCAGAGCACGTCAATATAACATTTCATTTTTGTACAGTTTATACCGTGTGTCAGGTCACATGGCTTAAATAGATTTACTCTGCTGGTTTGTTGTTTTCACATCAGATTTACAAATAATATGTTTGTTTGTGTGTAAAGACTAAAACTACGGGCTGTGATGGTTATTATCAGACTGTGATACACAGGGCTTTTTTTGTCCGAAAATATTTCCCAGAACTGTAGGTAGTCGAGCTTCTGGTGTCCGAGTGGGGAGGGGGGGGGTGGGTTGGTGCTGTTGGAGCTTCTGGTGTCCGAGTGGGGGGGGGAGGGGGGTGCTGCCGGAACTG
Source organism: Pipa carvalhoi (assembly GCA_021901965.1). Lineage (NCBI taxonomy): Eukaryota > Metazoa > Chordata > Amphibia > Anura > Pipidae > Pipa > Pipa carvalhoi. Next base: position 5,136 of record JAKJJM010099846.1, read on the forward strand.
TTGGTGTCCGGAACGCCCAGCAGATTTTCAGGAACACCCCCATATTTTCAAGAACGCCGTTCCGGCCCGTTCCCCCACAAAAAAAGCCCTGGCGATACACTGACCAAAAGCACTGATTTTTTTTTTGATCTGGCCAATCTGTTCACATGCCAGACAATCAGATCTGTATATAAGGCCATAGATATGGCTGTTGAGTCGCAGTCATGGGCGTCTGGAGGCGGATAAGTGACACGCCCAGGAAGGCCACTAGGTCTCTGGAATAAATGGGGCGCATTGGGAGTAGTCCTAGCCACCATTCATTAGGCAGATAGTGCAGAACAGAGGGACGCATTGTGAGCTTACAACTACTACTGTTGTGTAAAAGTATAATGTTGCCATCTTGCTCCTGTCCTTCCACGTGTCCTGTTCTTCACGTATTACATTGCAAATAAGAAAATGGAGTTCCAAGAGCATATGTGAAACTGGTAGCGAAGCTATTATTTTATTGTGCCATGACACGTTTCGAGTTTGAATACCCTTCATCAGATGTGCAGATATAAAATTGTAGCTTTGCTACCGGTTTCACACATGGTCCTTGATCTCAGTTTTCTTATTTCACAACTACTACTGTTTCATCACGTGACATCACAGCACGGCTCCACCCGAGTTTCGGTTCTGCAGATGCCCGTGGTCGTAGTGCCTGATCAGTTTTTTTATGACCAGCTATTTTGGCTATCCTGCCCTTCATCAACATGCAGTTCTTTATTCACAATTAGAGATTAGGAAAAATGTAGAATTGATTTTTTGGCCTTTTAGCAGCAACAACTAGGTCATGTTAAAGGACAGTTATTCCAGAAAAAGACAATTACTACTTGGACTGCCATAACATGGATTATTACTATGCAGTAATGATTTACCAGTTTTTATGATTGGTTTGTGTTGTATCTCTCTCGCGCACACACACACATACATGGACATATACACGCACATATACACACACACACACACGCACATATACACACACACACACACACACACAGACATCGGGCTTTCTTGAGCAATTCAGGAATGCCCATTATCTAAACTTTTGTTTAACAAATAAAAGATGGCTGCAATAGCAAGGAAGGAAAACAGTCTCAAAATGATACAAATCAGAAATTCAAACTTCAAACATAACATTTTTACTAGTACTATATATAAATACCTGATATGCCAATCCAAATGGGAATTTTTTTTTCTTTTTCTTGCATTACTGGCCCTTTAAGTAGACTGTAAGCACAGGAATAATCAAGTCTGAAACTGATATTTTCTTGTGAGCTCAGCTTATCCTTGAGTACTTTGTCTCAAAAGCCATGTTCGGGCCATCAATGTCTGATGCAAATCATGTCTGCTGCAGAGCTTGCAATCTAGTGCTTTAGGAGCTATAGATCTCTGGGTAAATCCCTGCAAGCATAAATGGCTTAAGCATTGTCAGTAATACAAGCATCATTTAGAAACCTGTTTTCTGTTCTCCAGCCTGAGTAGGATCATTTCACATATTTTCCCATCTTTTATGCCTTTTTCCATTAACATATTCCCTGTCCTGCTGCCTTCCTGACGATCGCTATTCTCACTATGCGGAAGCGGCAGGCTGCTTATATACGGTCGTCCATTTTTACTTCACTGTCCCTGAGTGCTTGCTCGATGCTCTTTCTGGATCTATAGCATTCTGCAGTAAATATATTCCAGCTTTCCTGAGCTGTCCTATAAGCAGCCCCTGGGTTCCTCTATTCCTTCCATATTGCATTCACCATCACTGCACCACCCATATTCCTATCCACTGCCAGACACCTTTATATTATTACCCACCCCTGCTCCTTTGCCACCCTCGCTGTTGGGGTTATTTTCTAAAGTGAGAATTCGACTGTCGAATTCGCAAACAGCGGATTCCCAACAGCGACAATTCTCCCATTATAAAGTCTGTAGTTCAAAAACAACTGTAGAGCCACAGGGTAAAAACAAAAAAAAAAAAATCACTCTGAGCCAGGTTAGAAAACAGTAGACATTTAATGGCTGGAAAGTTGCAGGTTGCCTGCTTATCTCTATGGTGGCATAGGACTGATTTAAATCTGTAACCCCAAAACATCTTTTTGTAATAATTGTGTCCATTAAATCAAAAATACCATTTACATTTTAAATTCCTAGCAAATGTAGCAGCGGTCCACACAAGCAGATTAGCTAATGTGTGTTTCTGATATAATGAGCTACCCTAGGTAAATAAAAGCAGTCTCCGTGTTACCTATCCACGCCAATTTAAATCCCTTTTATGGACAGATCCTTAAAACTTCTGGCTTTATCTCTCCAAAATAAGTATATTTATACATTTTGCCTTCACCTTTTGCTGTATGACTTGTAGCTCATCTCGATATTTTGGAATCTGTGGTCTCACATTTTCATAAGCTAAAATAAACTCCTAATTAGTTCAGCTACAATGCCCAGGAACAAAAGGATACAAACCCCGTCTAAGTTTAGGTTTTTGGCCTTTTTTTTTTTTTCGATCAGCTGGAGAACATCTGGATTCTTTGAGAAAAGCAGAAAGAAAGAAAAAGACATCGGAAAGAGACTCCCCTATAGCTAAATGGCTCTATTTTTGTGTAATGAATCATTGGGGAATCTGCTGTGATTGTCTACAGTGGTCATTATAGTGCAATGTTGGCACATGCTTTAAACTGAATGCTCTGCATAAAATGTACTCTACTCGCATAGGAATTTGTAGTTTAGTTACGGGGTGCATTTAAAGGGCAGGGGGGGTAGCTGAACAAGAAGGGTTTTGGGCTTTGGTTGGAGTAGCTAAGCAACTTGGCCTCCTGCCCGGACACCTGAACTTCTTAACAGCCTGATAGCTGTTGCTAAAATGAACAGACAAATGAAAACATTTCCAGAACAATTTTCCATTCCTCTGATTCAATGGTTTCCTTAGTGTCCAGCTGGCATAAGGGCTCAACCAGGAATACAGTTTTAAGGACCTACTCAAAGGACCAGCTGAATCACACAATGGTTAAGGCTGGGTTCACATGAGCATATGATGCACTGCACATCATACGCTCGTGTGAACCAAGCTTGAAAGACGCCGCGCTTTGAATCCCCCTTACTTACCTTTTCCGGCTCGTACGCTGGCAAAAATGCGACAGCCAGCGTTCGCGCGTGCACTCGCGATACGCTCGTCTGGCCGGAACAAGGTAAGTATAATAGGGAAGCATGGGACTGTATTCGCACGAGCGTATGATGCGCTGTGCATCATACGCTCGTGTGAACCCAGCCTAAAACACTGAATTGCTACAGAGAAGTGTCATAAAAAAAAACAACAAAGAAGATTGTGTGTTATAGGGGCTTATTCATGAAAGTTCAAACAGTTGAGTAAGAATCCAAACTTGCACTAATTCACCACTCCCCCACACTTGGGTATTCAGCCAACTCTGCCATGTGGCGAATTTGTGACCAATTTGGACTCTTACAATGGTTGCAGGCTTATGGGGCATTTCGTATCACTTTGCCTGCTCATGCACGGGTAATTCACTTATTCATCAAGCGTCCGAGTCTGTTGAAGTAGCGAATTTGGCAAGGCGTACTGTGTCAAATTGACCAGTTTTACTTCGCCAGATCCTAGTGGCGAATTAGAGGGCTGATGGCAGGGACTCACTTCTTTGCTATGTCAATCCTCCCCTCAGTGAATATGGAGAAGAGAATCCGCGACTATCGGAGCATCTCGACATGAAGTGAAGCGAATACTCTTCGACGGGGCGAATTCTGAATTTCATGAATAAGCCCCATGAAGTTTTGGGGCCATTAGGACCTGAACCCACTGGATACTTTACCTGCTTAGTTTAGCTTTACATCCCACTTCAGTTTTATTTTGAATGATGTCAATGATGTTTTCTTTTATTCTGGGGTTTTCCTAACCAGATCAGCTCAAGGTTAAAAACTAGACAGCGTTTTACTATACATGACTCTGGCTCCATGTCCTGCTCTGCACTATTTAGAAAGGTCATAAAAATATAAATATAAAAAATAAATGCCGTCTTGTCCCAATCCTCTGAATTTACTCAGGACAAAGATCTAAATTGCAGTATACGAAACACATTAAGTGTAATTTTACTGTGGTTTTAGTCAACATAACCATTTACTGTTTTGCTAAACCAGGGCCAAAGAGGTTGTGCCCTACAAGTGACCGTTAATCTCTGCTTTCAAGTTGCTTTTGACCTCGTCCAATAACAAAAGTGAAGGAGCCCAACATACGGGAGCACAGATCACTTAATACCTCTGTGTGTGAGCAGGCAGCCTGTAGGACTCTGTCCTTTAATCTCCACATCCACACGGTGCTCATTTTAATTTGCAAAATTGAACCCAGGTCGAGTGCAGCAAAGCCTGCTTTGGGTAAATATTCATGCACCACTGATCTTACATGTCTCCATTTCATTTCTGAGATTGGGAGAATTACCTTCCTGGACTGCGTATATACTCACAGGCTGATTTCTATTTAAGATAGTTAACCGCTCAAACTCTTCTACGTGACACCAAGCAAACAAAAATATATTTTTAGCACAGCTCTTCATGTCAGTGGGGCAGATGCAGGATGGAACATTATGTATTGGGCGATTCTGTGCAAAGACAACATGCTTAATAAAGTCACAATCTGCACCGTAAGCTCTAATGTAATTGTTAGTGTATCGTTTGATTGTTTTATACATTAATGTCTTCATACTCGTTGTAGGTTCCCGCCGTAATTTTCCGGTTAAATCTGTGGGAGCTACAAGGGATAGGTTCTTCGTGAGAGTGAATTCACCCCCAGTGTGACAATGTAACAATTCTCCTGTATTGTAGTGTGCATATTCACTATATAGTGTATTGTGATGATGGAGTGAGTTATTGCAAATTGTTGCATAGTAATTTTTTTTATGGCGTTAGGCATAATAACAATAGCATATTGTAGTGAATTTGTCTTGAATCTGTATATTGTAGAGCAGTGGTTCTCAACCTGTGAGTTGCGACTCCTTTGGGGGTCAAACGACACTCTCACAGGGGTTGCCTAAGACCATCCGAACACGCCGCTCCTCTGTCTGCCTACAAGTGGGTTCACCCACATGCAGATATGCTCGGTGTGATGATGTCATCACGGGAGTCGCGGCATTAGATAGGCTGAGAGCCGCTGTAGAGCAATGATGCCATCTTTATATGGATCTGTTTAAAAGAAAAAAAAATGTCACTATAACGGTATCTAATTTAATTTCTCCATACTTGCAATATATATATATATATATATATATATATATATATAATATTATAAAAAGTTCAGTAGTTGCATACATTGAAACTAATATGTTTACATTTCTTTCAGTTCAAGACAATTCGTAGTTCAGGTTGGCACTTTGTCACCACATTTTCTATGTCTTTTAGGTGAAATGAATTCAGACTTGTAGCAGGAAACCATCCGTAAATCACTAATTTACCATTATTATTGGGTGAAGTCAAATCCACGTTGTCACTTTGCACACATGATAAATACTGGAGTACTGGGTTAAAGGAGAACTATAGTCAGATTACATCTTTACATATGCAGTACTATACCTTAGTGAGAAGCGTTTCCCCCCATTAGATGTTTCATGTGAAGCAGATT
>JAKJJM010099897.1:0-11522 GCA_021901965.1 Pipa carvalhoi
GGATGGACACACGAACAACCCCCCGACATCTTCCACCAGAACTCCCCCCGTCCGACATCTTCCACCAGCACCCCCCCCTGCCCCCCAAGGTCCGACATCTACCAACTTAGCCGACCATTCTATGTGACAAATCTGGCCCCCAAAATGCAACAAAATGGTTTACGTCTTATGAAAATTCAAGACTATTGATAGTACTTTGAAATAAACATATAACGAGGTTGTCTCCTTCAAACAGATCCATGTAAGAATGACATTGCTTTGTGCCAATATGCCTATATAGGTTGTCAGGATTTGGTATAGTTCAGTGGTCGGCAAAGTGTGGCTCGCGAGCCACATGCTTCAGCCGCTGCTCTGCAGCTTGCGGCGCAGTGTCTAGCCCCGACCCCATGACCTCCGACGCTCCTGATTGGACGTCGGCAGGTCATGGGATCGAGTGCGTTTGCTCCTCCCCCTTTGCAGCTCTTTAGGAAAGAGCCGCCGGGGGAGGAGGGAACGATATGGCTCCCTCCCTAAAACACTTTGCAGACCACTGATATAGTTGATAAATGCTTGTTAACAGGGTAAATTTTTGCATTTTTGGAGAACTGTGAATATGTAAGTGAAGCCTGGAATGTATTTTGTGAATGACCTAGTGAATGTGATTGATTGATTTACTGATGTTATCTGCAGCTTGCTGCACTGGTACACAACCCACTTGTTCTGGGATTGGCAAAATCAATCTCTTTAAAATTTTGGTGAATATTTTGCAGACCAGCTTAATCAGATAAGGAAGGGGTCTGTAGCTGACATCTATAGGAAGAATCTTTCTCTGGTTTAGCTATGACCATGATAGTTGCTTTTTGCACAGGCATTGTAAGCAGTTGTTCTTGTACAAATTATAAAAAAGTCCAAAGAAAGTCAGTTGTATGGAAAATGATTTGCAGTAATGTCTGTGCATCCATCCCGGTTGGGTGCTTTACTAAGTTTTATATTTAAAATTACCCCATGCAAACTCTGGTTTAGAAAAACTCAGTGAGCAGTTAATTGGGCATTCACAGGCTAGGAGGGGTCCAGCCTGCAAGAAAGGGTGTATTTGAGGTTTTCTTTTCATGGGTAGAGTAATTAATACAGAAGGTTTTGTAGGATACTTTTAGTGTTGTATGTTGGCCATTACATTGTTTTAGAGGGATGTGTACTGAATTTAGATAGGTCTTATATTTTGTTTGGTGAAGGATGTCTCTAAATCTGTTTATGTTGCCTTGGTGGACCCTGTTGAAGTCCCCCTCCATTCAACAGTTTTACATGTTGAAATTGTGTAAAAAGTAAAAATGAAGATTGTTTTGAATCAAATTGTGTGTTTAGAAACCTGTGCTGAATATGCAATTAGCTTTTATCATTCTGAGCCATACTGATGTTAAAATGCTGTTTTTGAAATAAGCAGCTTTCTTCATATTCTTAAGAGAAATTAGAACTGTTTGAGAATATGATTGGAGTATTACAGGCAGTAGAAAGAGCAATTAAGAAACGGTGGAGGTCTCTGCATGATTTAAATACATTTCCATGAAGAAAAAATATGGAAACCCACTGTGGGTGGAGGTTTATAAATAGTTTCCAGCTGAAAAAAGAAAAAAAAAGCCCCAAAACAGAATTTTCTTGTGCACTGTGTGATATAAAATATTGTTGTATAGCTTGGTTTCCTCTTGTTTTTACTTCCCCTTGCTTCCAATTTCAGGAATATGTGGTTATAGTTTTTTTTGGAGCTTTTAATAACCAAATTGCAGTTTATTCTAGTTCTCTGTATAACCTAATTTAACAGGGGCCAGCTCCATTTTTAACATGGATTCCTGTTTCTCCTATCCAGGCACTCAACAGTATGTCAGCATGATAGGTGATTCATAGTCATGTGAACCATAAAGGAAATTATAATTCTTTTAGATCTGTATGAAATAAGATTTGATCATATATGATATGTGTGTTGTGTCCAGTAAGCCTTTAGCACAAATAAGAGTCTTGTACCCACAGATAGTGTGCTGCCCAGATCTGCCCACATGGTCCACCTACAAAACACCTTCTGTTATATCTCCTTCCATCAATACAAGATGTGTGCTGCACTAAAGAAAAGTATAGAAAACTTCTAGTGCTTTAGTACCAGAACACAGATATAAATCTGGTCTTAGTGATGCACCATACTTATGTGTGATCTCCAGTCAGCTGGATGAATAAACCACCATATAATGTGAATACAGTGTTCTAAACATAAGTGAAAAATAAGAGTTTTATTCATAAGATGCTAGCACTTTAAACATATTAAATGATGATGTTACAAAGGTTTATGCTTTAGATTATATTTACATGACATTATTTATAAATTGCAAAAAAAACTTCATACTTTAAAAAAAAAAAAGTGTCTTAAACTATTATTGTTACCCTTAAACAATAAAATATAAATCTGTTTGGTTTTCTAAAGAAATCCAAGCACTCTGTTACCTTTGAGACAGTTCTGTTTCTCCATTCAGTGGCCATCTGTTTCATACACTCAGTTTACATCCTTAATAAGGCGAACAACTAGAGGAAATAAGAAGTGCAAGAAAAGTTGGTTCATTCTCAACACAATATGAAGTGATAACATCATAGTCTCCATAATCCCTCACAATTCACCAGAGCTAGAGTAGGTCTTGCATGCTCCCACTACTTTACCAGGTTTCATGTGATCCTTCATCTGGCATCCCTAGTGAGTATCATCCAAATACGAAGAAAGATCTGAGTAAAGCTCAGTGACCCAATGGTGATCATGCTTCTTCTGTATGTAGAGTTTTGTTGCTGGTGACAGTGCATGGCTCACGGAGACGGCTGTGTCATAGTTTGCAGCAATGTGGATGCACCAAGGGTGTTTTTATTGATTTTAACTTAATTAAACTATGCGAGTTTATTATCTTTCCTCTTTTTCATGCACCTTTCTTTAGTTAGTTATTTATATATTTATGTTACAGCTCACTTGCCTCCTTTAATTGCTTCTTATGTATATGTGTGCACGCACAATTGTAAAGCAGAGGCTAAGGGGAATTGTAACAAGGAGATTCAGGTTAGACTTCCCAGCTTCAGATCCAGTGTTCACGTGCTTTTAATTTGAAGCCGCAAACATGTATTAAACTAAATTATTACAAATTTTTGGAATGTATTACACAGTTTACTATCTGAACTGCAACATCATCCACACCATCAGCAGATATTAAGTTGCAGAGGAGCCCCTAGATTTAATGAAACACATTCCGCTTGTATTCTCCTCTTGATGGTATTTTAGAAAGCTTCCCATCATCTGAGATGTCCATGACCCGAATCATGCCTGGAAGCACAGAACCAGTCTCATAGCAAACCTGATTAAGTCATTAAACTGCAGACCAGCAGGGTCTATAAATGAATTCCTAATCTGAACACCCAGTCTCCAGAATGACATTTCCGCCAGGAGGTCTGCACTGCTGTAAGAGAAAAATAAATGGAAAATGCAATTTCATTCCCTTAACTAAATATACTTTAATTTGTCCATATACCGGCTGACTTTGAAACCTTAAATTAAATTAGGCTTGTTAATCAAGGTCATTTGATTTAGATAAAATGATGTTTCTTAATGCACCAAAGACCTTGGTATTAAATACATATTACCAATGAAATTCATGTAGTAAACCATTTTGGTTGGGCAATTCAGTTGCTGCTCTGTACTCTATGACTCTGCACTTCCAGCACGTCTCTTTGATTTCATGATCATCTTGATACCTAGCTCTGATTGTGGCATGTGCATGTGCACGCAAAGTCATGTGAAGAGCTCTGTAAGTTTTCCATTGTCGTAAGCAACCTATTTGGGGCGTTTATTTGCCATATTACAGAGTTTGATGAATACGTGCAGATTGGGAAGTGATCAATGGATGCAAATGTGGCTGCATATTTTTTTTTAATTTTGTGCGTAAACATGGGCATTTGTCTCATGTGCTTTCTGCACATTTAGAGGCTTATTCATAAAAGTACAAAAGTCGCATAAAGAATTTGCATCCGTTCATCACTACCCATCTGCGCGTATTCATCAAACGCTGTGATGTGTCAAATTAGTGTCCAAATCAGTTGCAGATGACGGCCATAAACTTATGGAGCCCTTCACATCACTTTGCGTGTGTGCGCACAGATAATTAGGCAATTCATCATGCATTGGAGTCTGTTGAGGTAGTGTAATTGGTGAGGCGTATTGTGTGAAATTTGCCAGTTTTTCTTCGCTAGATCAAAGTGGGAAATTAGGGGGTTGATGGCAGTGCTCCTCCTTTCCGTCTGACTATGCCATACTATGCAAGAAACCATGTCTGACACAGTTCACTTCTTTGCTATGCGAATCCACCGCCTAGTGAATAAGGTCTAGAGAATTCATGACTGTCAGAGCGTAGCGACCCGAAGTGACAAGGATTCACTTCAACTGTTGAATTCTCAATTTTATATATACGCCCAATAGAGTAAACATACTTAAATGCATATAAAAACTGATACAGTGTAAGTGTATAGTGCTGTGCACATGTTTGTTTAGCTGTGCGTTTCTCAATTAGTGAATTTACATGAGTTTTTAGATACACCACGCTAGAGTTTACCGTAGTTGATGCAAATTTCAAATGTAACGGGACTATATACCAGCTACAATTTATTTACAAATTCCTCCTCATAACATTGACAACCCCTTACTCTGCTACACCACTATACAACTCCTCGCTCGTGTCCCTGAATGTTCCAGGATGTGCCCTCCAATCTTCACAGAGCTACCTCCTTTACAGTCCAACCGACTGCATTTTCCTGCCTTAAACCTTCTACTCTCAATGCTCCACATCTCCTCTTTACTGACTAGAACATTCTCTCAGTATTAACAAAGTAAAACTCGGACCTTATCTCTTGGAGCGCAAACACTGATTTCATGTTTTCATTATTATTTTTTCTCCACTTTGAGATATATACTTATTACCCTACTTTTTGAATATATGTAGATTGTAAGCTCTGTGGGGCAGGGGCCTTAAGTATTTTGTATCTTAATGCTAAACTGCACTTGAGCTTCAGGGGTACCCTGTTGTCCATGTTGTAAATGTTATATTTAAAATGTTCAGTGTGTTAATACTTAGTCCTATGTACAGTAAATATATATATAATTAAAGAAAACATGCATATATAAATTACAAAATATTAACAATTGAATGAAAGTACACAAGTGAGTTTGTGTGTTTACAAGTTAGTTACGCTTATGTGCTTTCAAAGCCATCTTTGTGCACATATCCTTATGAATTTAGTGTTTGAGGTGAATATACCTGTAGTGCATGCAAACAGTTTTATATAAAGGATTCCTTATTCCTCTAGACTTGCAAGAATTTTCGATTTTGAAGCGCTTTATCTAAACCAATTTACAATGGGAGTTTGATTGTTTGTGAAATATAAACACGTTTTGGTAACCGTGTGCTTTATTATATATAATGCACACTGTGATGCAAACAGTGCCAGTAATTCTCCTCTGCTTAATGTATTATACATTAGTATAATCAAGCTTGAAGGCAAATGAAATGAATTACGCTTGCCAGCTATCCAACTCCACACATACACACACCAAACAAAGAAATGTGTCATAACAATCAATGACTAATATCACTTCATTAACTTAATGCTTCTGTAAATAAGGATAATGTTTCATAAACAATGGCATTCGCAATAAAGCATTTCAAATAATTCTTTTCCCTCCTGAAGAAGTAGTAGGTCGTATGGAAATGTTTGCTTTAGTTTCATAATAGTCTCTAGCAAGCAGTGGCAGAGAAAAAGGGTATAACGGAGAGCTATGGTAATAAGGATGTATTTGTATATGCGTAGACCATAGAAGCAGGGCCTCAGGAAATGTTATAACGGTCTAGAAAAGGTGATGTGACTATTAGGAGAAAGGCCATGTGGTACTGGAAACTGCAAATTAGGAATATACCTAATTAAGCAGATATTATTGCAGCATTTACCGAAAACACAAACACATTCTTGTTTTACTCCCAGCATATTCATTTCAACAATTGTATCATGTATGAGAAATCATAATCACTGCAACAATTTATCTACAATTTACAATACCTAGAGGAAGCCCCAGCTAATATGGGGAGAATATACAAACTCCATGCAAATGATGTCCAGGGTACAATCACATCCAGAACCCAATGCCGTAAGATTGGGTTCACACTAGCTGATTTTCAGCAGACTTTTTGTAATTAGACTCATTATTGTCTATGGTGCAAAACACAATAGCCTGTGTGGATTATCCCACCGGAAACAATAGATACTGTTTTTCCTGCTCAGCTGAAAATCAGCTACTGTGAACCCAGCCTTAGGCAGCAATGCTAACCACTGAGCCACTCACTCTGCTTTTCTAAGCATGATTTTCTTTCTTTCATATTTTCTTGCAAGCTCTCATTGTATTCACTTTTGCTTCTATACATCATCGGCAATGCACACAATGTTGATAAATACTGTAAATGTGTTATTAGGTTCATCTACCTGACTTGCACACTACTTTCAGTGTCCTCATAACCATTGGTAGAAAGAATACACATAAACTGATTAGTACAGGTACATACCACCTAGCTTATTTGAGAATACTGTCAGTGGGCCATATGTGATAGAGCAGTGGTTCTCAACCTGTGGGTCGGGACCCCATTGGGGCTCGAATGACAGTTTGCCAGGGGTCACCTAAGACCGTCGGAAATATAGTGTTTGTATGGGGTCGTCCAATAATAATTAATGAATGGGAGTCACCAAATCACAGGGAATTGTACTAAAGGGTCACGGCAATAAAATGGTTGAGAACCACTGTGATAGAGCATTCCCCTAATGGCTGCATTTCTGCCAACATTGCAGGGATGTTGGTGTGCATATGCAGGTAGGAGTATGGTACTCATGCATTCCTACTGCAGAGATATTTTCTATGTATTGTATGTAAGCTTATGTCCTAATTGGCTTTGTCAAGTTTCCAATTCTTATTTTAGTATAGGGAGGTTTAAGGAAGGGATGTTTGGGAAGAAACAGTACAATTTTTAAAACATTAATTTATTTATTTAAGTGGCTAAGTGCAAAGCTATCAGATTTTAATTAGATTAATTCTATTTATAATAATAAGTGTCTGACTGATTACAGAATTTTCACTTTTAATAGAAAATAAGCCTCACCCATATATTGAATCGTATCACAACAGTGTCTTGGCACAGTAGAAAAAATCCTGAAGGAAGCTGTACCAGTTTTGTTTGGTAAAAATCCAACATGCATTCAGCTGATTTGGAATGTGATTATAACATGAACAGAGCCAATTATTGGTACATATCTTGGCTCCTGATATCATGTAATTATCACATTGATTATAGTCGGCATTATACAACTAGCTGAAAGCAGGGATTTAATATTAACAACAGATTTTTGCTCCACAACTTCATGCTGCTCAGTATGATATCTTTAGAGCAGGGGTCCCCAAACTATGGCCTGTGGGCCGCATCTGGCCCCCTGAGGCCATTTTCCCGGCCCTCGTCGCACTTACAGTGTGCATAGATGTGCATAGGGATTTTCATAGTTTTTTTTTATAGTCCGGCCCTCCAACGGTCTGAGGGACAGTGAACTTGGCCCCCTGTGTAAAAAGTTTGGGGTCCCCTGCTTTAGAGGAACACTGGCCACCAGTAGATGAGTACAGATAGAATTAGGAGACAGATCACATTTAAAAATAGTTCATACACATCGAAATATGTAATAAGCTGTATAATAATAGTAATAATAATAAACATGTTACTTTTCGTGAAGTGCTAAGGAAAGAGATTTCTCCTTCATATCGGTTTCCAAATCTACTCTAAATGGAGAGCTAACTATCCCTTAAATGAAAGCTGACAAAACAAATGTTGTTGTGCTTTTTCCCACAATTATTCTGCTATTCGATCTCTGCTGGTTCCTAGTTTTAGTGTTATTCTGAGTTTTGCCATGCAGTGACATTGCTCATTTAACCTCACAGTAAAAACAGTGGGACGGCAGCCTCTAAGGAGCTCTTGATACTTCTCTTTGGAGTTTAAATCCATACCTGCCAGCACAGATTAGTATAAAAGGGTTTGGTGTCCATAATACCAAGTATAATTAAGTCCATGGGAAACCATGCATACAGTATGCATAGTAGAGTCCTTAGACTGAAACTAGTCCAAAGTGGAGAAGTGAATGGGTAGACTTTGTTTCCCATGGTTACTATCTGCTATTGAGATTAATATTCGCAGATTTAGAGCCACGTTAAGCAAGCACAACACATTTTTTTTTCTGCACAGTAATGCTACATAAGTCAAGTGGGAACATGATAATTAAGAAGAAGAAATTTATTTTCTGAACATCCAGTCAAATTAATTCGCTAAAGATGAGCTCCGAGTGCAGTAACTCAGTGGGAATAAAATCCTAGACTGCAAACTAAAAAGTAAAGCTTCTCATATGAGCTGCTAAGAAGAATATTACTTCAAGTTAACATTAACCTGTTCACTGTCAATTATTTTAACACATCAGTTATCAGTCCTGGGATCAATACCTGCTCAAAATTTATAGTCGTACAGGGGAATTCATCAACACGGGCAGTCTTTCCAGAGGCCTAGTAAACCATAGCAACCAATTAGTTGTTAGCATTTATTGTTAAGTGGGGGAATTATGAAAACAAACTTCTGATTGGTTACTAGACTTCTGGAAAGATTACCCCGTTGATGAATTCTTCTATTTGTATTTTTCTGAACATGAAGTGAATTAATTGGTATGTGTATACATGTGGATACACAATGATCAGCTGATCATTAAATAATACACTTTTCTATTTCTTTGTCATTCAGTTGACTTTAATATTGCAGCATGCTTTGTTTTTTTTTTAATGTTTTTGTTGCTTTTAGTTTTAGTTCATTAGACCAAATGCATTTGTCTTTATAATTACCATGATTAGTCTCAGAATTGGTTCATGACCCAGGGGATATCAACAGATGGTCTCCAAAACTATTAGATCTACCTGACGGCTTGCCAAGTAAAACTAATTGGGTTAAATGTTTTGTATTGACCTGTAGCATAGTAATCTGGATGATTCCTGGTAGGTGCACCCTTTCCTGTGTAAATAACAGCAATTACTTCTGTATAAATGATGTGTCACTCATATAGACTCTTCCTCTGTAATGAGAAGGAGGGTGCTGGGCTTTGTACCCTCCTTCAGTAAAGCCCCTCTGGGAGCATATCACTGTATTCCAGCTGGCATGGAAAGGTCAGTTCTAACTAGATGGAACACTCATTCCAGTCTATCCACGTGGATCGCGGTTTCTAGAGCATGTGTCTGCAAATGGGGAGCTTTACTGAGAAAGAAAGAAGAATATATGTGAATTAAATGGAATGTCTGCTATGTAAGTTTCAAAATCTACATCACTATTTGTTTCTGAAAAATGTTGCATTATAATGAATATGGTGAATAAACAGAGCTATAGACGAGAAAGCTATAGTAAATACAGTGATCCATAATAAGTGAAAATTCCAAGAAACCTCTGAGCTTGTATTAAGCTGTACATGTTAATGCATCTATACATTCATCCTGTTGACAGATGTTAGTCATTGCTATTTTTTCTGGCTGCAGGAACAGTTCCGTGTTCCTAGCCATTTGAGTAGGTGAGCAGATGGTGGATGTTTCCTGGCTATTAAGATTTGGTTATTGTACACAACAGATTGACGGTTATGTCTGTGTAGTAAGTTATTACTCACTGCAGATAGCTTTCTACTGGTATTTGGTTTAGTAGCCAGACATATCTAGTCTGGCTGCTGCCTCATTGCTTCTTTCTGTTAAATTTACCAGGTTGGACTTTGCAGCTTTTTATCTGAGAGGAGGACATAGGTAGACTCTGTTGTCACAATTATATTGAGTAACCAGCTGCTTTTAATGGGTTTTATTAACTAAGATAAACATAAATCATTTACTTTTAACTCCTATTTTTCCAGACAGAATCCGTGGCAAACACAATATGCACACTGTTATTGTTCTCGAGGTCCTAAATTAGCTCTGTGTAACACTTTTTAAAGTGTTCTGATTTCATTTTAGTTGTTTCTGGGCATCCTTTTGTAAATATGGTCCACGGTTTTCTTTTAACAACTGCTTCCTAAGATTGACATGTCACAAATAGACAAAAGGCTGATGCAAATTGGTTTGATCCAGGTCTAAATGTATGGACCTATTTCACTTGTATCTATTTCTTGTATTGATATTTAAATACTTGTGTTATAAATAAGTCAAAATACTATCATATTACTCTGAAGAAGAATATATTTCTTGCCTTTCATGCAAATGTTGCACAATGCAATAAACTTAAAGCACAGCCTTTCTTTGGCAAAACAAAAAGTCCTTTGAAAAACAGCACTTTCACAGATAACAATCCTGGGACAAAACACAGTGGTTAACTTTTCCCCATAGAGTTTTGGTTATCAAACACAGAGTACCTTCTCTTCTCCCATGTTGTCTCCTTGGGGTTTCACAGTGCTGCAAAACCACTTTGATTAGCAGAGTATTTAACCATTAGTCCCTGTTTTTTCTCACAAGGATTTTCAGCCTGTCTCAGCCACAGAATCCCTTCTAGCCTTCCAACCCTAACCAACACCAGTGGCTCTTCCAGCTGCCTTTTTAATCAGGCTCTTAGCCTGCAGCTGAGGTGAATTTCAAAACCTCGACTGACCTTCAGCAGTAAGTTCACATAACTGGGGCAAAATATTTCCCCTCAAATATAAAACCCTCACTTTATATAGATATATATATATATATATATAATGCTGTGAAGCTGTAACATATCTAAGCCTTTCTTCACAGTTTCGTCAACTCTTTATCACTTAATATGTTAGTGTTCTGACAGTCGGTCCACAAAATGTGTTCAGTCAACTGCACTGCAATTTATGAAACAACATTTTGACATTTATAAAAATGTAAAAAATGTAACACTTTTTTACAATATAATGTCTCTTTGCTTAGTTGTTTTCTTTGAAAGCACTGTCTTTCATTCACCAATGAGTAATCAATCTTATAAGCTTACCCATTGGGCAGCTCACTTGCAAAGTATCCTGGGAGTTTGGTTCAGCAATACCTGGAGCACTAAAAAAATTATTTATTAAAAATGAAATTCTTATCCCCAAATGAATTTGCTTCACTTAAGAACACATATATACAGTATTTCATTCATAGGGGAAATTTATAAAAGTCAAAAAGTTTTTTTTGATTACTTGATCACTGGAGAAAGTTGTTTTTTTTTTATGTAATTTTTTTTTATTACATCAGTATTATTTATTTAAAAAAAACTTTCATTGACATGTTGTCACTTTTGGATGCTTTTTTTTTTTGTTTAACATCAAAAACTAGTTTTGGATCCATTAAAGGAAAACTATAGTCAAATTACATCTTTACATATGTTGTACTATGCCTTAGTGAGAACCCATTCATCCCTGTAGTTGTTTCATCTGAAGCTGGATAATTAAGTACAGAG
>JAKJJM010099964.1:0-13011 GCA_021901965.1 Pipa carvalhoi
AAAAAAAAAAAAGGCGGATTCTCCAGCTTTAACTAGTCCAAAAGCTTTTAGACTTATAACCCCCTAGTTACATAATTTGTACAAAACATTCCTAAAATGAGCTCACTTTCATGTCCATGCATCAGTCCTAATGATAGATGTGGCTCTGAAGAATAAAGAGGCTGTATCTCTCATTGCTTGCTATGATCATCTCCAGATTAACCATTTTGCTGTCTAAGGCACCTGTTAATATATCTGCCTTAAAGGGTTGGGGAAATGGAAGATTTCTAATATTAAAATGGTTTAGCAGTATTGGTTTAGGACACACTACAAGGGCCTAAGTTTACTGTAACACACAGGGCCTTGGCTTGATGTACACCACAGGGGGAACTTATTGTGGATCCTCTTCAACACAGTGGGGTTTGTGCTATGTAATCCCACAACACAGAGTTAGAAAAATCTCAGTCTTCAGTCTTATCCCTCACAAATGGGTATGGAATTATTGATAATGAAGTCCTGGGTCACAGTCCCCAGGTTAATTCGCCACTGGTGGGAGAAGGCCTGTAACAGAGCTGAAATGTAACAAAGGCAGGAGGTACTGATGAACTGGGACAACTAAAATATTTCAAAGACAGGGGCTGTTTAACTGCTGAGAATTTAAGACAGAGGTGAGTTACCAGAAGCCTTGGTTCAGGCATCTTGAACGAGACTTTAAGAGCTGAGGCATTCAAAAAGGGTACTTGAGATCTTAGCATCACAGGAGTGCAGAAATGGCATTTTCTACCAGTTGCTACTTACCTTAAAGTGACAACATGGTTTTTGACACAGTCACCATTGAAAAGCAGTAAGATGCATTATTGTGAAGTTTTTATTTGACAGCAGCAGGCACCACTTCATGTGCCATATCCCTTAGGAGTAAGTGTTTAGAAGGAGTATTGTTTAGGAGGCTTTTTTTTTAATTTATTGAACTGTATACTGAGATATGGTATTATACACTTTTGGTCCTTGCTAGGTCCTATAACAAGGTAGCTTAACATTTTTAAACAAGGCCAAATTAAATAAAGGTTTCTACGTGATCTTGACAATTAATATTTGTTAATTTAAAGCTTTATATCATATTTTGTTCTTTAACAACAATTAACAATGTAAAATTCATGACCATTTTCTAGAGATAATTCTGAATCTCTAATTGCCTGATTCATGTTGAATAAATGATCTGTACAAATAACAAACTCATTATTTTAGACGCAGACTGATGACATGATTTAATGTGTACACAGTAGAAGAATGATTAGGCTAACTAACTCTAAATTTGACTTAAGTGAATTTTTATGTCCAAGAGACCAGATGTTTTCACAAAGTGAAGTTTTTCAAAACCTTAGTTTATAAATCAGCTTAAATATCTATTTCTCTTCTTTTTTCTTTTCTTTTAAAGGAGAAAAACCCTATATGTGTACCTGGGAAGGATGTACTTGGAAGTTTGCACGCTCAGATGAACTGACACGGCATTACCGAAAACACACAGGGGTGAAACCTTTCAAATGCGCAGACTGTGACCGCAGCTTTTCCCGCTCGGATCACCTAGCATTGCATCGCCGGAGACACATGCTTGTTTGAGTTTGGAAAATTCAACATTTGTGCTAGAGCTGGGTCTCTCACAATTAATCAATTCAGCAGGGCTGAATCTCACAGCATTAAACTAGCAGGATTACCCATCATATCTAAATGAAACAGATGGATCTGTTATAGATGTGCCATGCTCATCACTAAATATACCCCCTAGCATGGAAACTGCAGTCAATGTCTATACCTCACATCATGAGATGGAAAGTTATCATACCAAGGAGAAAAGGCACAATTTACCCCCTAGGTATTGACTTGCTACTTTTAAATAAATGAAATTGTACATTTCCCTTTCATTTCAACAGATGTTTTTCAAGTTGCTCAATTTACAAATAATGCACTGTACACTCGATTCTTCTATTGATATCTCAAGTCGAAATCAATATCCTTTATTTTATTTTTTTCCTTTATTATTTTTTTTTGACTGGGAAAATGTTTAGTAAAGTGAACTTAAAGAAGCAGTCATTTGTGAGTATGCAACTAAAGGAAATGATGGGGAAAACTGCTGGAAAATTTCTATCAGTGAAGCTAATTGAGCAGAACTGTACTTTGGGATTTTGCAATAACCACAATGGTAATTAGAGTCGACAATTAGTGCTGTGCAGGAATAAGCATTACTTAACATAATTTAATGTTCTTAATTTACATGTCTTTGGGATGTATATGGAATGGCATTTGTACATATATACAGTTTGTGAACTGTGAGCAGAGCATTGTTCCTTTTAGAATGTTTTTGTATTTGTATTCAATTTCAAAGGCCACAATATATGCACAGACACTCAGACACTATTTTCAAAAGTTCATTATAATGTGAAATAATACTTATACACAGCAACATGTATCCTTAAAGAAGCACAGAGCACAATGGAATGATTGCACTTCTTGCTGTTTAAAAGCAATAATGACTGTCCTTTATGGATGGATTACAATGATCAAGTACTTAGACAACTTTTTGTTTTCCATTTCATCATAGGAGGCCTTTTTATTTTTAAATCCCCTATATTAAATATTAGCATACCCAGCTAAAACATTACATTTACACGTACAGATGAAGTGCGAGTTGTTGCTGATTAACCAGTGCTCCAATGCAGAGTCCATCCGAGGTAATAAAGCTAGGACTACTCTAGAGTCTGCTGGGGTCCAATCCAAGAACAGTTAATTTCAGTTATAGTGGAACAGTCCTCTGCATGCTAGAAGAGATTTAGGAGCGCAACTTTGTAATAACTACCTTTGTATTTGTGTCTACAAACTAACAAAATGACTGAAAGTAGGCTATAGTATTAGATTCCGCCACTGTGATGCCTCCTCTTTACATTTTAGGAATCAAACAAGGTATATTTGAAATATTTCATATGCTGTATCTACTGAATGAAAGAAAGGGGGGGAGGGGTCATTCACCAGCCTTGCAATATTTGCTTTTTTGCGCTGTTGTTCACAGAATACTTTCCGATGCCGCAAAAAAAATAATCTGGTTTTATTTACTGCTAATTCCTTTAGCTGTCTCTCTTGGCATTGTATAAGATTAAAAAAATAGCAATAGTGAAAAAATGAATTTGAACTATGCCAGTGTTATTTACAGAGAAGTATTGACTGCTTAGAATAAATATGCATAGACGCGCACATGATCATTTGTTTCTTACGCAACTTGGCCAATGATAAAATAAGACACATTTAATGCAATAATAATTAAGAAATTATAATTTGTGTGATCTCAATAGTATATTCTCAAGCAATATAGTTAGTTAGCATTTTCTTACAAAGTTCTCTATATTAATACTGAAAATTTTCCTTCACCGAGTCAGATTTGAGCACTTATTGATCTATACCGACGTAATTATTTCTCATAGTATGAAAAGAATTGGTATTCATTTTGCCCTATTTATGCATGAATATTCAGGCAAGCCGGTCTTTTCTATGAACATTATAGAGTATTTTATTGCTGTATCCCTTCATGTTCAGTGGATATTTTTCTCTAAATGAAAGCAAAATTTATATGCATTGGACATATTTAAAAAGTGTTTGTACCATCCTTAGTACCTGGGGTCAATTAAAAATCTAGGTTGTAGCGACATGTTATGTTAAGGCAATAATAATTTACCAACATTTTATTATTTGAATTCAATCATTGATTCAAGAATAAATAATAAAACAAATGTAATCCTAGAATATTTTTAGGCAGGCTCAATACAAAATAAGTGTATTAAATAACAGTTTCATCATAATGGTACATTTTGCATCGTAGTTTAATCTTTAGAAATAAACAGGGAAAATAACATATATTTGAAATGTATTAAGAGAAAAGCAAAAACAGCTTTTTAAAAGAGTAATTGTGGTTGGAATTTCTTTTTTCTTTTTTTTTCAAGCTAAAAACTAAAAGCTCGAAATTCCTTTTAGAAAAATGCATGCTTTCATATATTTAAATGGATCTAAAATATGAATTTTCCATTATCACTAAAGACTTTGAAGAGTAGTGCTTGGCTAAATGATACATTTTTAGGGCAGCCTTGGGATTTCAAGGTTTCTAGGATATATTTATGTTGCACTTAAAATATATAAAGGGTACTTTCATTTTTTTAATGAAATCTTAAAGGAGAACTATAGTAATTAATCATACTTACCTGATCAATCTAACAGCAGTACAATAAGGGCCATATTTTAGTAAAGTCATAAACCTTATTAGCACCGCTTTTTACCATTATCACCATTATTTTGGGGGATTTGGGTCAATTCGCTGGTAGCAATTTATCAAGCCGTGATTTTTATTTTTTTGCGGCGAAATAACGCGTTAAATTTCGCGATATCGATCTAGTTTAATGCTATTTAGTGATGGTGGATTTAACTGTAAATATAAATGTAAAAGTTAACTATCCTTATGTATATAACATAACTATCCTTATGTATATCGATATAGTTTTATACGCCATTTCAACAAACAGAACTTTGGAACTAACATCACATTCAGTGCCCATTGAAAATAATGAATAACGCCACCCAGAGAGTAACAAAATGTAATGTAGCTGAAATTGACTGGAAAAATCAAACACCTACTTTAGTAAATGTCGGGATAAAATCATAAATGAAAGCATCGGCGGTATTGTAATTGATATTATAGATCTGGTGGTAACAGTATACAATGAAAACCAGTGACAGACAACTACAAAGGGGCATAGTAAATAGGAAAAGAGGTCAAAATTGGTAAAAAAAAACGCTATTTACTATTCAATTTCAAAACAAAAATCAATTCGACTTTAGTAAATATGCTCCTAAGTGTACTGCTGCTAGATAAGCTTTCATCTCATGATCCACAGCTCAGGATCATGAGATGAATGCCTTTCCCTACTGTAGCTCTTTTCCTGGGTATGTATGTGACGTCTGCGTCACATAGTACCCTGCCCCCTACCAAAGTTCACCGAACTTATCCAACTACACATACACAGATTGGAAAAAATCAGTCTGCACATGCGCAGTTAAATTTGGCAAAATGGAGGAGGGGGGCAGGTAGTATGTAACCTTTTCGAGTTTATTCAGTGGAAAAACTGCCATTTGATTGAAAAATATAAATTTTTTTCTGATCAAAACATGTCAATCGAATTTTTTTGATCGTTTGGAAAAGTAGCCATACTTTACATAAGTACTTTGGCTACTTTTCCATAAAAAAAAAAATCTAAAACATTTGATCAAAGTGTTTCCATCAGAAAAAGGTCAATCAATATTTTTTGATCAAATGGCAATTTTTGCATCAAATAAACTTGAAAAGGTTGAAATTGACCTTTTCAAGTTTGGCAAATTTTGCCCCAAAGTGTACTGCTGCTAGATCGATTGGTTAAGTATAAATTATCACTATAGTTTTCCTTTAATCATTTTTATGTATTGTAAGTATTTAACATGCTTTAGTCACTGCTTTTTGTTGCACTTTTGGCGATTTTTTTGGTAGCTACTTTTTTCGATTGTGACCAATTTACGAAGTGGCGAATAAAATTGTTGCGACTGAAAAAGATTGATATTGAAAATTGTGGTCACGTCAAATGCACAGCAATTTACAATTCTTTCAATGGTGCACTTGTTTGATTGTGACTATTTTCAATATTGGCAACTTTTTTTGTCATGAAAGATTATGGGACAACCATATCCCATAGAGAATAATGGGTTTTTGCATCCCTCAATCTGGTGGAATATTTTTTGGTGACAAAATTTGTTTCAAGGGGCTTAAAAAGTACTGATATTGGCGGTCGATATTATCCCCGTATTTGGTGTAAATTCAATATTGATACACCTGTCAAATTATCATTTGACTTTGATTAAAACCCTCCCATAGGTAATACATATTAATGAGCGATGAATAGAGACAGATCCATGGAAAGTGAAAGTAAAAATGTTTTAAAAGAAAATCAACATATTTTCAGGAATAATCTAAAAATGTTAAGAATATAGGTTAAGTGCATCCTTTCTGCCTCCTTCTATGACAATGAAAAATGACAAAAATACACAAAATAACAAATACAAAAGATTCATTAATTTTAAACATAACATATAATAAAATGAAAACTCATATTTTCCCTGCAATAGTAATGATCTCTAATTTAATATTTTAGTTTTTAAACAGTCACAATATATGGCATTTAGCTTCATAATTAGACTAGCATTTGTATATTACTGTCCCTCCAATAAAATCACCCTATTATCCTCTCTCATTATGGCAACATTTTTAGGCCTGTTTAAAGGGACACTGCAGTCTGTAAATAAAGAGCTTTCTATTTATTGGCCATCTAATATTAAGTAGAAGAGTTAAAATGACATATTTAGGCTTACCAGTTTTACAGAATAGCCATAGCAA
Source organism: Pipa carvalhoi (assembly GCA_021901965.1). Lineage (NCBI taxonomy): Eukaryota > Metazoa > Chordata > Amphibia > Anura > Pipidae > Pipa > Pipa carvalhoi. The sequence continues at coordinate 6,437 of JAKJJM010099964.1, forward strand.
ATGAAATAAAAAAAGCATCTGGAGAAGAGGTTTTCAGCCTCTTCCCTTAGTCAAGGGCTATGCTCACTAATGGAGCACGCTCTCCTCTACCGAAACAAATTAAATTTTACTTCCACTCACGTCAGGAAACTACGGGTGAAATTTACAAAACTCGAAAAGGTCAATTTTGACCTTTTTGAGTTTTTTCAATATAAAACGGGAGTTTGATCAAAAAATATTTTTTGATTGATTTTTTTTCCGATCTAAACATTTTAATCTTTTTTTTTTTTATGGAAAAGTAACCATTGGTGCTTTGGCTACTTTTCCTTCGAAAAAAATCAATCGAAATGTTTCGACTGGAAAAAAATCGATTGAAAAATATCAATCAATATTTTTCGATCAAACTTACTTTTTTACTTTGAAAAAAGGTCGAAATTGACCTTTTCGAGTTTCGTAAATTTTGCCCTTAGTGTAAGGCAGCTTGAGAGACTGAAAACTTGCAGAAAAGCAGCCTAAAACATCTCAGAGTCAAAGACTTTTTGGATATAGCTGTAGATCTTTATCAGATTTGAATGCTCCTGTTAAAGCCTGTAGGAAATGTTAAATTAGACTAATATATTGTTCCTTTGTAGTTTGGGAACAGTCTGTATTCTGTAGTGCAGCTGTAGTAAATCAGCCATGGTAATTAGCAGAGCCATATAAACATTTCGCAGTTCAGTGAAATGTCAGTATTATTATCCTAATACTAAATAATATTTTGTCTTTTTACAATTACAAATTACATGTTACAAAGTATTTGTGGTTATGATTTACAAATGGAAAGAGGTTAGCTTGTCCTTAATGGATTAATTTATTGAATATTTGTTTTTTTTTCTTGTTGCTTGCAAGGATGGTTATATCTAGGCACACAGAGAAAACATCATCTAACACAAATAGCCACACCCATTTTCTACTTATCTAAATTATATGCTGTCTATACTATATATACACCAGATGCTGCACCTAGTCTGTTCAGTCTGTATCTGAAAGCAGGGGTTGGCAAACTTTGAAGAGGAGGGAGCCATTTTGCTCCCACCTCCACTGGCAACAAAATTTTTGAGCCACAAAGAGGGAGGAGCACACTCTGCAGATCTCATGACCTGCCGACGTCCAATCAGAAGGAGCGTCGGAGGTCATGGGTGGGGCTAAGGAGGTGTGCCGCGAGCCACAACACAGCAGCTGAAGAGCCGCATGTGGCTCCCGAGCCACACTTTGCCTACCACTGTCTTAAAGCAAGAAAACATTCTGAGATTTTCAAAGCACATTATACTGAAGGTTTCAAAGAAGTGGTGGATGCATTAATGGTTGCTAAATAGAGAATACTGTCAGATATTATCCCCCCAAATTTTTTTAACATCTGAGTGAATCCTTTTTATCCATCATTTTTTTTGAAAAACATTGGATTCAATAATTTGTTGAATTTTACAAATAAAGTATATTTATATAGCAGTACCTATAAATATAGGAGACAAAGGAAACTATTTGATACTGAAATTGAGAGATTTGTAAAAGAGGCTTTACAAAAAACAGATTGATTTTACAGAAAGGAAATATTTTTGCAGAAGTAAGAGAGGTGCTGTGTTGGTGCTTATCTATTTGTTGCCTTTACTGCAACATCCCACTATTTAAATGCGATAGAAAGAAAGTAACGTTATAGTGATATACTGCTAAAAATCCACATATTACCATATTCATTCTATGAAATTGTTTTCTATAGTACTGCGAATAATGGACCGAGGAAAAATGCCAGCATTATTTTAAATTAATACTCTTAGGGGGTTATTGGCTGGAGTCTGAATTGTTGCATAAAGGTGCGAATTCGCCAGCTAAAGAAAGTCGCAATAGACTGCTACTGTCGCAGTCGCAATTTCATCATGGGAATATTGACACAGTTGCAACTTTACTATGGGAATATTGTCGTGGCCGTGACTTTAAAATTGTCGTGGTCGCGGATTTGCTATGGGAATTCGCTGTTTGAGAATTCGACAGTCGAATTCTCACTTTAGTCAATAACCCCCATAGAGCAATACTCATAGTGCTAATTGTGCTTCGGTTTAAATGTAAATTAAATTTAGCACTATGGTTGGAGCAGGCTACCACTCTGTGTCCAACTCTCTTTAAAATGTGCTGTTCTATGTAGCTATCCTTTTTAACACTCAACACACAGCAAATTGTAAGCTGATAGCTGATTGGATGAATTAGAGCAAATTAGCATTACCTGCTATGCCAATCTCCATAACCTGTAATGATGCAGGGACTAGGTAAGATACATGGTTGTATTCACAACCCATTTTAATCAGTCAGAGAACACACCCTACTCCACTTGGTTATGAACTTCTTATTTTTTTCTGTTTAGAAGTTGTTTTCTGCATTTGCATAGTTTTATTTGAAAGTTTTCAGTTTATACTGCCGTCTTAGCCTTCCATTTCCACTCCTGCCCTTGCAAGTCGTGCATATAATCCTTACCCAGTAGCATTGTTCCATGCCTATTATTAGAATGTTGAATGTGATATTGTTGCTTATTAGCATGATGTTTGGCGAAGGGTTCAGCAGAGTTTTCGTTCTGTTAAGGAATTGTAACATTGATTGGTGAAACTGGATGCTCATTCTAAAATACAAATTATGAAAGAATTGTGCAACTAGATCATCTGTTACTATAGATATCACACCACACTCATTAAAGTTCTTATTTGCAGAGAAAGTAGTTCAGATTAACTACTCGTCCATTTGTTTAAAAGTAAAATATTCATTCATCAACAGGGTAATCATTTATAGAGGTCTAGTAAATCTTAGCAACCAATCAGAGGTTTGCTTTTATTATTCAATCCCCCCCATTCTAGTAAATACTAACTTGCTCCTACTGATGTATTCCTCTTAGTATATTGTTCTTACATTGCATTTTTCTTGTTATTACTATTGCTATTAGTATTAATAGTATTACTATTGTATGTATGTATGTATAATTTTATTTATAAAGCACCACAAATCTACGCAGCGCTGTACAATTCAGCAGTACAAATATAATACAGACATGGGAAAAGTGCATTAAACAATACAAATATAATATCACAAGGATACATCACTTTAAGTGCCAGGTTGTGGTTGACACAAGAGGTTGGAGGTCCCTGCCCTATAGAGCTTACGATCTAAATCTACTATTTACAGTATAGCACTCATAGTTGAAGGGACATTACATCCTGGCCCCATTACCATGGTTACTGTGATGCATGCAGCTGGACCCCCTCTCATTTTTAGACCTCATATGGCCTCAATAATAGTAGGGTCGGATTTACCCCTGACATTTACATATATTCTGAACAAATAAAACCTAACACCGTTAAATATTCAATCAGTGATTTGCTTGTAGGTTATATATAAACCTAGATTTGTCATTTTTTTTTTATACATGACAGTATTATCCCCCAACCCCCCAATATATGGCATTCCTGCCTTGAAGAATATCTGAAATGCAAATATAATTTGATATGATTTGTGTTTTCTTTTTTGTTTCTGTTTGGAATTTAAGCTCTGCTAAATAGACCATTATTTCAATATTGACTAATGTATTTCATAAGATTAGAACTAAAGGTAACTGGTTAAGTGTGTTCAGTAGGCTGTTAAGACTTTCATATGTTGATTTTGTTGTTGTTGCTTGATATTTCATTAATGTTATGTGGTAGCAGTTTACTGGTTTTTAAAATACATTTCTAGTTAACACAGAACTATTTCTTTAGATGCAAACAGTAAATGTGCAGAAATCGCATCGATAAGCTGTCATATAGTAGGTGTACTAAACAAAATTTCCAAGTAATCAATTAACCACTAACCAAAGTGAAATTTCTTTCTGTAGTAAAACTAAAAAGTAAAAAAATTAGTTTTAATATATGCTGCATTTTGACTCCTTTTAAACTTTTGTCTTAAACAAAGATGTCACAATTAGTCTTTAAAAAAATGTGATCCATTGTTGATAGGTTGTAAAACTTTTTAATAATGTGCCATATCCGTCACTAGATTTGCTTAGGGATGGGTACAAGACCTACTGGGGGAAATGTATCTAATTCTTAAAACATCTATTCAAAAACATTTTGCAAAAGCAACCTAAAGGTACGAAAGATGGAAGCAAACTTAATATTGTTATGTCGCATTTAAACTGCTTATAAAATTGTGTAGAATCGAGATAATAGTGTTTACATTAAATTGATGGCATATTTGCTCGAATTATTACATTATATACAACAGTACAAATATAAGGATGTATTTAAAGGTAAAGAACAGGGAATTTCAATAATATAATTGTATTTGTAGAAGAAGCAAATAGAAATAAATTCAATTATCTTTAAACAGGAGATCTGGTATTGGAATTTTCTGATTTAATAATTCAACATAAGCAAAATAAAAAGACAAATGTGAGATTTTTAACGTTGCTTCTACAGTGTACACTCTCTGTATTGTTTCAGTTGCCTTACCATGTCTGGACAGCTCAAAACAGAGTGAGAGTAATACTGACTGATTATAATACAATTTTACTATATCTTGTTTGGTAATTAAGATTTTTGCCACAATAAAAATATAATTGCAAAGAATATAAAAGATGATGATAACGACTAAACAAAAAAAAAAAAAAATATTTAAGCACAAATCAGTTGAATGGCACACAAAAATAAAAAGTGGGATTTTTATGGACACTTTTTAATGCTATCATAATGGAAATAAGCTGGTGTTAAATATTCGTAAAAGCTGCCTCATATTTCCTAATTATAGCAGTATAGCACTTAGTAGCTCTGTTTAGTGGTTGAAGTAGTAATTAATGAAATTGTAAGTATTGAAACAAGTAAACATGTAATATGTGCATTTCTGAGCCTTAAAATTGCCCACTTGTCTTAACTAATTGCACATATATTTCCCCCCCCCCCATCTTTTACTTAAACAAAACTGAGCTGCCACTGGTCTTAAATCACATCACTACATTGTAGTGAATTAGAGTTAGAATTTAATCAAATATGTTTTAGGTATTTATTTCCATTTTTAGTTGGAGAACACATCTTGGGTTCCAACAGAATGTGGGAGTGTTTTTAAAATCTGAAAAATATTTAACAAATGCCACAATTCTTTTAACATTTTTTTTTTTTTTATCTTGATGTAATGTGTTCTGATAAGTGAATTGGTCCAAATTCCATAGAAAAATAAAAATATTTCACAAATTGATTTTCTTTTATGAGAAAAGGTATTACAAGTAGCAGGTGTTATTTGTCCACGTTACAAAACCAGCATAAATAAAGAAGTGAAATAAATGAAATATTGTTTTCTGCTATAATTATTTTACTAACTGCAATCACAATTTCCCTTTACAAAAATCACCTAACAATCTAATTTCTTAATGTTACTTACCTGCATTATATACTTGTTGTGTTTAGGCAATACAGTATCTTTGTTATAAGTTAAATAATATTCTGTAAGTGTTGTTATTGTATTTATGTAAAGTGTATGTATTGTAAATATGATAAGAGCTTTTTTTTTCTTTTAATGTACTTATGGTGGTTTTGCCCTATGACACTGTAAAAAGGAGACATTCTTAAAGAAATTCTGTCAGAGGATAATAATTAGTCTCTGCTGAGAGACTTAAATGATAAAGCGTATTGTTTTTAAATAGTGTCTCAGACATATAATGTTGGTGCTTTGCTTTTCTGTATTCAACTTTCTTATGGATTGAGCTGTGAACTGAAAATCTAGTTGAAACACTTTAAATGTATGCATTTGTATTATTATTTGAATGGAGGCATGAAGGCTAATAAAGCATTTTGTACAGAATACAAAGAAAGTGACTGATAATGTATGTTTCCAATTAAAACAATATTGTATGTTATATTTAACAGGAATCAATGCAGACTCAACAGACTCAGGAGAGTGTAAAGAAGTCCCTCTTATCTCTATTCAGGGCTCTCACCTTCTTATAAAGGGGGTTATTCTGTAAAGTGAGAATTTGACTGTCGAATTCACAGAGCAGATTTCCATTATAAAGTTCGACCGCGACAATTCTTCCATTATAAAATCGTGACCGCGACAATTTTTTTAAAGTTCCAGCTTTCACATTTCCTTTGTAAAGTCACAACTGCGACAAAATTCTCATTATAAAGCCGAGACTGGGACAATAGCAGTCTATTGCGACTGTTTTTAGCTGGTGAATTCGGACCTTTACACTACAATTCAGACTTTACAGAATGACCCCCAAAATCCCCTCATCACAGGAGGAGAAAGGAGTCCAATGTGTACATTAAGGGGGTCATTCCGATAGCTCTGAATTTTCTGTCCCGAATTCACTTATAGCGAATTCCCATTATAAAGTCGCGACCGCAACAATTCTACCATTATAAAATCGCGACTGCGACAATTTTTTAGTCGCAGTCGCAACTTTATAATGAGACTTCGCTATAAGTGAATTCGGGACGGAAAATTCAGAGCTACTGGAATGACCCCCCTAAATACAAACCCATAGGGGGTATAGTCAGCATTTGCTTTTAGTGGCCCTCACAGAAAGGGAAAGAGTAAGCCTGTAAAAG
>JAKJJM010100021.1:0-16484 GCA_021901965.1 Pipa carvalhoi
AAGGCATACAGTTCATGAATTTAACTTCAAAGATAAAAAATGTGTTATTTGTTCAATTACAAGTGCTGCATTTAAATAACTATCATGCCAATCCAAATGGGAATTTTTATATTTTAAGTGTTATTGGTCCTTTAAATTATATTATAAGTATGCAGTTGGAATAAGGCTGCACCCTAGCTACTTATATGCTTAGGGCCCCACAATATCTTAATCCATCTCTGAGTGTGACATGTAACATAGCCAACCAAATGAGTTACATCATTAATAAACAATAAGGGCCTCATTCACTAAAGTCTAAATTCACTTGTTGAATTCAACTCGCTACAATTCGAGTCACATCACCAAAATAGTCACAAATTCACTTCTCTTTATTGATAAAGCTGCAGATAGATTTGTTGAACAGGCGGAGTGCTACGTATGCAGTCGCATGTGTAGTGTGGCAAAGTCTGTCTTATAGAAGTAGAATGCAAAGTCATTTGAAGTCATGTGGAGTGATGTGAAGTGCAGTGACATCATCCTCACCATGTCTCATTAACTGTATATAAGTGAATAATAAATCCGTTTCTATGTCACCTTGTTCCTAGTTCATGTTAAGTAATAGACTAATTTAGTCACAGTTGCCATTCTTACTTTTGAATGAATAGTTGCCTTATGCCACACCGGAGCCCTGCCATCAACCCCCCCAATTCACTTCTCTGATGTGGCGAAGTCAAACAGGTGAATTTGGATCTCTACTCATTCTCAAATCCACAACTGCGACTTCGATAAACAATGATTGCATAAGATTGCGACTATCGCAGTCACCCAAATTAGACGCATAATTGCCACATAGTTTGCAACAGAGTTTGCTCAATATGCTCAATATCAAATGCGACTTCAGTGCTATTTGCGACAATTCGGCCTTCAGTTAATAAGGCCCTAAATGATAATCATTTATGTAAATGGGTTTAAGAGTGATTGTAAAACACTGGTATATGGCCACACCTTTTTGACATGATGCAATTAATATATAAAAATGCTGTGGTCAGTGTTTTATTGTGTTAAACTCAGCATGTTTCACAAGAATGGCTGTACAAGGGCATTTTGCCTTTTTTTCTTGTAGAAAATTTGTTGAAAAAAATCACCAGATGTGAAAATTCTAATTTGGGTCCCAACCTTACAGTGATCTATACTGTTGTCAAAATCCATTTATTAAATCAGTTGCTTTTTTAAAAAAAAGGTTCCATCAAATGCATCAACACATGCAAAAGTGTCACTGTTTTAAGGAATGCGGTTTAAGTGGGATTCAAAAAGAACAAATTAAATGGATACAAATACAGAAATGGGACTGGTATGATTTTTGTTATTGATTTTACAATTGGTGGTTTAGGTCTCTGAATAAAATGATCACCCTGCTCAATAGCCTGTCTATTTTTCCTCTATGTATCACAGAGATGCTGCATTCTCCTCTACCATGCAGTGCAGGTAAATCCAGTGCAGATGGACCTGATGTCTTTATCAGTTACAGACGCAACACAGGGTCACAGCTGGCCAGGTACGCAGTAAAGATGACAGCTAATTTTTGGATTTATGAACAAATCCCACATCTCTGAAAACCCTGTTATTTATCTCCTGGTGTAACAGATCTGTTACTGCTGGGACCACTCTAAGGGCCTCATTGCCAAAAGGGTGAATTCTCCTGTCGAATTCACCTTAATCCAATTCGAGTCACATTTCTAAAATAGATGCAAATTTACTTCTCACTATTCACTAAGTGGAGAATACACTTGTCAGACAAGCGGACAGCAGTGATTGATGTCGTATTTGTAGTGTGGCGTAGTCAGCGGATAGAAGTAGGATGAGAAGTCATGCAGAGTGAGGTGAATTTGACAAGTGAAGGGCAGTGACATCAGTCTCACCATATCTCACTAACTGTATTCTGTGAATATTCTATTTCTATGTCACCTTGTCCCTAGGTCATGTTGTCACTTAGTCGCAGTTGAAATTGTAACTTTTGAATTGCCTTACGCAATACTGGAGCTCTGCCATCAGCCCCCCAATTCACCACTTTGAAACGGCAAAGTCAAATACAGTATATGAATTCAGAGCAGTACACCTAGTCACATTCGAACCTTTAGACACACTCCTCAGTTTAGTCAATAGTAGAAGTACCTGTGCATGAGCACGCAAAGTGATGTGATGACCTCCGTAAGGTTGCGACTATCGTAGATGCCCGAATTGGTCATGTATTTGCCACTTCCCAGGGTTTATTCAATAAGCTAACATAGAGGAATGGTGAATAGATGTGAATTCAGAGCTCTACACGACTATTTGGACTTTTGACAGTGAGGCTCTACGTTTGTGTGCGCTTCTTAACTGCTTTGTTCCTATTGGGCAGTAAGAAATGTAATAGGGGTATTTAAGAAAAGTAACTGTCATGTTTCAGGGCCTTATCTGTCAAGTGGTGGGGGGGGGGATGCAGTGATTTTTGATGGCTGCCATGGGCAGAAGGTTCCTCTATTCTATTATCACATGCTCTATCTGTAGCATCTGTAGAATACAGTACAAGCAAATACTGCAAACCAACTCTGAATTATTTAGGTGTGACTGTACCAATAAAATGTGTATTCCCGCAGCCTTTTGAAAGTGCACCTATATCTACATGGCTTTAGTGCATTTATCGACGTTGAGAAACTGGAGGCAGGAAAATTTGAGGACAAACTGATCCAAAGTGTGATTAGTGCCCGGAATTTTATTTTGGTTCTTTCTGCTGGATCCCTGGACAAGTGCATGGGGGACAATGACTGCAAAGATTGGGTTCATAAGGTAAGAGTGAAAATAGGTTAATATATCTTTTAGGCCATATAGATCCTACCTTCGACAGATGGATCACAAATGGCTAAACTTGTAGGTGAACATAAGAGTTGTTGTTCTATTGTAGGCCACAGTTCCCATAGTGTGTTTACAGTTAGGCAACTCTACTTTTGCCCTGAATGTAATAAGGTTATAAACATCTATCCCTTGGGGATAACCCCTTTTACACCCCCTCTCTCACAGCCCTACTCTTACTGTTCGTTGGGGCATTGAGCCATTTCTAGTCTCATCTGTGCAAGTTTGCTATTCAATAAGGACAGACTTTCATTATCTAACTTGAACCACATCTCCATCTACACTGCCATGTGCTCTAATCCTTAGTATTACTTCCTATTGCTGAGACATAGAAAGGCTAGCTGGTCTGCATGTGCATATACATCATACATGTCAACATTGTCTTTTAAAAAGATAGCAATAAAATATACCTAATGCAGGTCTAAGAAGAATCAGTATAGCTGTGTGTGGTATTGTAGTGAGGATGTACTATGTTTCCCCGAAAATAAGACAGGGTCTTATATTAATTTTTGCTCCTAAAGATGCGCTAGGTCTTATTTTTGGGGGATGTCTATTTTGGGGAAACGCGGTACTGGTACAGTATATTTCTCGTATTTTACTGCAGCTAGGTCTTATTTTCAGGGGAGACCTTATATTTCTAAGCTTGGAAGAAATTGCACTAGGTCTTATTTTCAGGGGAATGTCTTATTTTTGGGTAAACAGGGTAAGTCACTCTCAGACACTGACTTTCCGGATCAGAGCACTTTATTACATGTTTTATCCATTGCTTCCTGTCTAGCAATTCCCCTCCTTTACATTAACTCCTCCTCCTCTAGTACATCACTCTTTCTAGGCAGATAAATTACAATGTATGAACAACAAAAAATACACAAAACAGTTATAAAAACATCACACTGTGTACTTCATATTGTACTATATATATATATCATATTAATTCCTTTAACGGGAACAATGGCATGTATGATGTGGGCAGCATAATTTACACGTGTTAAGAGATGAGATTCTAAAAACTTAAACTGGAGACAGATAGTTTACTCATTCAACTTTACACCTTAGAAACTAAATTCCTATAAATTAATCTAACTATATAATTAATTGAACTAGGTGAACTTCAGTATTGTATTTTGCAGCAGTGTATTCAAATCTTCAGTGCCCTGCATCTCAAAATGGTACCTTGTTAAAGGAATGATCTAGTGTGTGTATTTAGTGATGAAGGAGCTCTTTGTTACAGATAACTATATTGATAAATACTTTACTTATTAGCCATACACCCTTTATTTGTTATCATTTTACATTAGTAAAATATTGATCTGGAAGCTTTATACGGGTCTGATAGGACTTTAGTTCAATTATACACTGCATAGCTGAATAGAAAACCATTGAAGTTCCTAGTATGCATCAGAGTGCATTAGTAACCAGCCCTGCGGTATGGGGGAGGGGTGTACTTAATATTTGCTAAAAATATAATTTGAAAATTCACAGTCCAAATGACAAGATAATCAAATAATGAAATGAAGTGATCGTTTATGACAGTTGTAAGATGACTTTCTAGTAAACTTATTCTGCCCCAATCCCTAAGAGGTACAGACTGACCATGTGCATTGACACTATTCCAAGGAATATGACTTACCAAGATTATAAAGATGTCTAGCTCTAAGGCCAACATTATAGGCATCAGTCTTTACTGTAATTGGGCTGGTACACATATGAACCATAATAATAATCCCCATGCATAAGTTATATGATTATTTCTAATCTAAATCTTCCTAAGGGTTCAGTTCTCCTTTAACGCTTAAACAAAATATTTTATGCTACCACATTTACTAAGGCCAAGGTCATGCACCATCTCACACTAGTTACAATACTATCCTAATGATACTTTCACAGAAATTTTCAGTGACACCGCATATTGTTTTTCCACAATCGGAATGGTTATGTCACAGTTCAATTCTTAAATACACCTTTTCACAATGGTCTCTGCACTGGCGTATAGGGGTCACAGCAGTTGCGGTGGTGACCGGACCATCATACCATGCAACCCCTGTAGTGCGCTGTGGGGAGAGGGGGCTCCAACAAATTTCTGTCCCTGGGCCTCTGTACAGTATCTATTAATTGGCAGTTGACATTCAGTTGCTAGTGTTGCATTAAGGTGAAGCTGAAACACTTGGATTTATACAAGATATGTGTATATGAATGTGTGTATATATATGTATATATGTACAGTATATATATATATATATATATATATATATATATATATATATACATACATACATACATACACACACTGTCCAACCATCAGCATCCACTTTATACTATGGCTGTTTTTGAAGAGGTTTATTATTCTACCATGTTACATTCTATGTGTTTGACTAATCAGAACACAGACTTCCTGCATATACTGTACATGATGGAGCAAGTTTAACATTGTTTAATCCTATCACCAGGAGATTGTCACAGCACTAAACTGTGGAAAGAACATTGTGCCAGTCACAGAGCACTTTATCTGGCCAGACCCCATGAGTCTTCCAGAAGATATGAGAGCAGTCTTGAAATTCAATGGCATCAAGTAAGCCTGTGTTATAGTTTCCATTGTAGACTCACAAGAAAATACTGTTTACTCAATAATGTTACTCATTATGAAATCTGGTGCAGTAATTCTAAACTGATGGAATGCTACATACATATTCAGATATGTTCTAGTGTAGATAATATGGCAAATTCATCAAGAGTAGCAATTTTTAGAGGTTCCACTAACCCATAACAACCAATGAGCTGTTAGCATTCACTGGTATAGGAGAATTAAAATTCTGAAAGAGAAATTCTAATTGGTTGCTATGGGTTACTAGACCTCTGTAAACAATTGTCCCATTTGATGAATAACCTTAAATGTGTATAGAGAATGCATTTAATTTATTTGGACCAATTTAAGAGACTGGAAGAAAAAGGCAAAACAGCATCGGGAAAGGCAGGTGTACCAAAATACTTTCAACCCTCCTGTAAAATACATTGGTGCCCAATAAAGAATAATGATAATTAATGGCAAAATATATCAGTAAGTTTGTCAGAAAACGTGGTTATCTGTGGAAGATAGCTGTAACACATACACAGGGGGACCATAAAACCATGGCAATGACCACAAATACTATTCAAACAAATTGTTAGCAGGAAGGAAGCATCTCAGGGGGTCATTCCGGAAACTCCGAATTTTCCATCCCAAATTCACTGATAGCGAACTCCCATTCTAAAATCACGACTGTGACAATTTTTTTAGTTGCGGTCGCGACTTTATAATGGGAGTTCGCTATCAGTGAATTTGGGACAGAAAATTCGGAGTTTCCGGAATGACCCCCAAAGTCTCCAGAATGAGGGATATGTGGCTAAAAAGTTGTATGTGTTTTACCACAGTCACCTTATAAAAATAATGGACAACGGTTTCACTAGTTTTTCTATGTATTGATGTCAGTATCACCACTGCTGTCAAAACACATAATCATACATTGTCCTTAGAGAAAATGCAGTAAAAAACAATTCCATGTGGAATGGTGGATCCAAGATCCCTCCTGGGATGTGTTCCATAATTGTTAAAAATAATAGGGAAACGCTTTGTGCTGTTATCTGCTCGCTGTATGGATTGGAGGAGACTGCACTGAATACTACAGAAAGGGGATTCTCCAGAAAAAGTTCTTTTGGAGGAAAAACAATTTTACAATACTATTTCTACATTTGCATGTATGTAAGGCCAGTGTCACAATAGCTGTTTTTAATTTAACTCTTTATTGTCTATGGTGTAAAACAAAATAGCCTGTGTAGACTATCCAGCTCAGCTACAAAACAGCCAGTGTGACATGGGCCTAACACAGTACTCAGATAAAGGTAGGGAATGATTGTATTAGCATAAAAGCCATTATGTTGTGTCGTAAATGTTACGATTATTTTTACACGCTCATCTTCCATCAATTCTGGAGCCCAGTGTACCTGTGACTAAAAGAAGAAGAAGAAACTATCATCCTCTGTCTCATTGCAAAGGTGGAAGGGTTGGTGTAAACATAGTTAATGTACTGGTTATTGTACTGCCAAGTAATCACACTTTTTTCCCTTATTTTCAGGTGGTCTCATGAGTATCAAGATGCTACTATTGAGAAGATAATTCGATTTCTTCAAGGCCGCTCATCTCGGGACTCTTCCGCTGGTTCAGAGAATAGCCTGGATGGAACGCCACCCCTTGGCCAAACATAAAATAACCCTTGGTGTAAACCTTCCAATATATTTGGGAACCTTTCTTTTTTTGGTAGTAAGATTTGATCCTATAAGCTGGAGCCTGAGTTGTACTTTCTGTAACTCTTTGTCCTCCTAGGAACTTTGTTCTTGCTCAGTATCTCTTTTTCCAGCTGATTTACCTTCCTCAGGAATCACATGGGTACTATGACTATAAGTGTACATAACTTTATATTGATTTTCCTGGAGTACAACAAATCAGTTGAATAGCATGCCAGCCTGAGAGACAATCTAGTTTAATTCTACATGGCAGCATTTGGTGAAGCTTGTCTCTGTAACTGTGGAAGCCATGATGCATCCAGAAGCTGTTTTATGCTAAGTGTAGACCACATTAGTACAATCATTTTTTCTGAGAATTACTGGCAGATACATCCTAAACTAACTGCATATCTAGCATCCTAATGAAAGGATTTAAGTTAATAATCATGTGCGTATCTGTAAAATACAAGCCAACTAAAGTTTGGCCCATGGCTATTATATGTGTAGTCATATACCTAATACCTATAGGTATATATATCTAATCCAGTGCCTGTCATTTACAGGAATACAAAAAATAAATCCAGCCATTCACAGCAATAAGGCTCTCGTCTATTTGGCTTGGCATTCTTGTTTACATCTTAATGCAGAAGGCTACAGATTTGCAGCAATATCCTGCCACTAAAGGGAACGGAATATGGAGACCAAAATTAGTTTCCTCGCCTTATGTAATAGACTGCAAAGACAAAAAGAGTCAGCATTGTGCCCCATCAGGCGCTTTTACACTGCCTGACTTGTAGCCATTCGAATAAAGTCTCCTCAGCAGGAAGTAGAAATCGCTGTAATAAACTATTTCCTGGAAAGTGAAGGAGCATCATCTGCTGGAATTAATCATGTTCAGAAAATAGGAGCTAAACCTGATATTAAATCCACCATCTGCAATAAAGATACCTGGCTGTGTTTTCACTCATTATATTACTTGCATTATACCAATGCAGCTTACAGGCAATGAGCAACTTGTGAATAATTTAGATTTTTTGCTATTGTGTACTCATTATACTCTGATACACTAATATCCAGAAGCGAAGAAAATCAATGTAATAGCAACAAATCTAATCGGTTATCTCTGGTATATATATGCACAAAATAAAGCAATTAGGGTTTTTATTACTGAATCACTTAGAAGGTTTTCATTCCATCTCTATATCTCCAGAAGTGTCTCTCTGAAGGACTATTGAGCAGATGTGGCCTTCCAAAGGTTTTTTAATGGCTCCATGGATTCTGAACATGACATCATTATTTTGGATCTAGCTAACATATAAAAGCTAACTGCCAAGGCATTATCTTGGTGCTACAGAATTCTTTTCTCACTGCTTAGGGATTCCAAGTGATCTATTCGCTGAAGTCATAGGCGCTGATTGACTAAAGGGTGAATTCATCTGTCAATTTCACTAGAATTAGAGTCGTTTTGCCAGAATAATCACAAATTCACTTTTCATTATTAACTGACAAATAGACTTGTTCAACAAGCAGACAGTGACGAACGCTGTTGAATACGTTGTGTGGTGTAGTCAGTCGAATAGAAGTAGAAGGTGAAGTCAAGATGAATTCGGATCAGTACTCCTACTTGAATTCACTCCTTTGGCAGACTCCGACATTTGGTTAATATGTATATGCAAAGTGCCCAGTAAGATTGCGACTGTCATAGTTGCCTGAATTGGTTGTGCATTCGCCACATTGCAGAGTTTGCCCAATAAACGAACATGGGGAAATGGCGATCAAATGTGAATTCATAGCTATACGCGACTATTCGGTCTTTATTCAATAGGGACCTTAATCTTTAATGAGTTGTCATTTCAAATCTTACAATGATGTTTCAAATACAGAGCAGATCTGTTGGTAATGCTGCTATGTAAGTTAAAGTGTAATTATGGGCTGAAAAGTCCCCTTGGATACAAGTCAAGTGGACTTAGGTTGAGACCCAGCAGTGCCTGCTGCCAGTGGAAAATATGTGGTCAATGTGTTTAGACAAACATTTGGGGCGAAATTTATTAAGCCCGTAAAGACTCGATTCGAGGCTTTGCGGGCTTAATCGTGCTAGAATTCTCGCGCTAACATCAAGCGGAGATCTCGATTGCGCTTCTCCGCAATCAGATCTTTCGCCCGAAAGGTAGCCATAAGTTTTAGGGCTACAAAACTTTTGGGCGAAAGACCCGATTGCAGAGAAGCGCAATCGAGATCCTGCCTGATGATCTCGCGCAAATTCTCGCGCGATTAAGCCCGCAAAGACTCGAATCGAGTCTTTACAGGCTTAATAAATTTCGCCCCTTGGTGTGGTATTTTGTCTAACATGTCACCTGTCAATGAGTGTTGGATTCATATCCGTCTTGGCCAACCAGTTTCAGTCCTATTACTCCAACCTACCCAAGGTGCTAAATTCACCACTGGTTCCCCATGTCTTTTAGACAGCTGTATGTGTCCTTCCTTTATAATGTGTAACCATTTTATCATCCCCCTCACAAAACCATAAATCCTGTCTGGAATCAGGGTCACCAACATCTACTTTATTGGGCTAACCAGGTGGGCCAACCAGACAATGGTCAGTGTAATCTGGCCATAGATTAATGTAACTAGGTATTATGCAGTTTTAACTGTGGTGCAGATAAATGATCTTCCCTATTTTTGAGGGTTTTAGGGTGGCAGCTCTGTGAGGGTATAAGTTACATCCATTGACTTCAGCTGCTGAACGACAGTTTTCAGAATTGTTGGCTATTGTTAATTTAACCAAATTGCTATGGTGAGAACACAGAAGGATCAGAAGAGCCCATACTTTTCCATGGTAGTATCATGTTCATTAACTGGTTACAGTTTGTCCAACAAAAGAACCATATCTCTATAATTGTCAAGTCTGAGATAGGATAGGTTAAACTGAAAGCTCTAGAAACCAACTGAAAGGGTAATTTTATTGTTAACATTAAAATGGTTAAGGAATATATTACAATTATAACCAGTTAACCCTTGCATGTATGCTTTTACTGAGTAAGAAAGGCCTAACTGCTGTATGTACTTTCCTTATAAATCTTCTGTATCAGGTAATCAGACCCAGGCTTTTCACCCTAAGCTTTGAACTTTGTAATCAGTTAAAATACATGTATCGCCTTCTCGGATTAAACATTTTTTTGTATTGTAAAATATCAGAAATCATTTGGAAATATTGTTTTTTTTTTAAACTGTGCAGTCAGTTATTTCCAGAAATCTACCCACCCTATCAAAATATAAAAGGAAAACTTTCTAAAATCTTGTTTTCATTTCTTCTCATGATTTTATAGTTTATGTTAAAGTTCATTCGAATCCATATTAACAACATAATTATCAAATCAAACACACCAGGAACATCTCTCTGTATAATCATAGACGTGCTGAGGATAGTCAACCAGGTATAACTGCACATTACTTTAATCTAATACAGATTTAGGGGGTTATTCCGTAAACTCCGAATTTGCCCTTCCTAATTCACTGATAGCGAACTCCCATTATAAAATCGCACCTGCGACTAAAAAAATTGTCACGGTCACGATTTTATAATGGAAGAATTGTCGCAGTCGCGACTTTATAATGGGAGTTCGCTATCAGTGAATTAGGAAGGGCAAATTCAGAGTTTCCGGAATAACCCCCTTAAAGTTAATCACATAAATTAGGCCATGCAGAATACATTAGATATAATAGATATAAAAATAAGATTGAAGATAAGGGCCATGCTGAGCCCCCTCCTGATTTTTCTCAAGCCTCAGAATGTTGCTTCCTTAGCTGCCCACAGTGCCCATGTGTGCACAAGCGCGTGCATAAGTGCTGTGTGCAGCTTAGGAAGCAGTGTTTAGTGGATGGTCCCTACACCTCTGGCATGCCTCTCCCTCAGTCTACTTTCTAATGTCCTGGGATTGTCTCTGGAGTTTTGGTGTGCTGTGGGCTGCAGATCACAGCCTTAGGGGCAGATTTTCTTATTGGTACAAGAGGCAAGTGCCTATAGGTGGCTCAATCAGAAGGGCGCCTCACTCCTAGTCAGGGACATAGCAGCAGGAATCAAGGGAATTAATTGTAATTGAGAAGTATCTTCAATAGTCAAATGTTGATTCTGACATTTGTTATTTCACTTTACATGAAATTATAAGACACACAGCACTTCAGCTCACTGTATAATTTAGTCTGTGTTTATTTTTACATAGGGGTGTGGTCAGTTAGTGGGTGTCGCCTAAGCACCAAACATTGTGTGCCTACAAGCTTCTGCTTAGGAGCCGCATGCAACCGTGGACCTCCTGTTTGAGACCCCTGACCTATGCTCTAAGTCAGTGATGGTTAACATTTTGAGCTCTGCATGTTAACATTGTGTCGCAGTCATGACTTTATGATAGGAATATTGTAGCGAGTTTACAAAGGGAAATTGTCGCAGTTTTACAATGAGAAGAATTGTCATGGTCCTGCTATGGGAAAAATAGTCATGGTTTTGCTATATGTAATTTGTCACAGTTGTGGATTTGAGAGTGCGATACGAACGCCACCATGATGCGTGTCAGCAAAAAGTCTCGGCGTGTCACCTCTGACACACGTGTCATAGGTTAGCCATCACTGCTCTAAGTGGTGTGTGTGCCCTATTAAAGTGGAATCCCACTAGATGGCAGCAAAGAACCACTAATGAACAAAGCAGATAACAGAAAAGCAGTAGGTTATAGGGCAGCAGTTCTCAACCTTTAGTTGAGCGCGACTCCCGTGGTGACGTCATCGCGGGGGGTGTGCCGTGTCACGTGATGATGTTCGGCCACAACATCATCACGTATGCGCGTCACGTGATGACGTTGCGGCCGAACGTCATCGTGCAACGGCCCCTATGTAAGAAGGCCTGTGGAGCTGGCAAGCTCAGTAGCGGTTCGCGACCCCTGTGAGACAGTTGTTCGACCCCCAAAGGGGTCGTGACCCACAGGTTGAGAACCGCTGTTATAGGGGAAATATAATGCTGAAGCTATTATACACTACTCAGCCAGGAATTAACACTTTTTGGAATTGTTTTAAAGGAGAACTATAACCATAAAAGAAACTTACCTGATCGTGTCCAGCAGCAGTACACTAACAGTACACTAACAGTACTGCTGCACAATCAATGAAAAATTCACCTCTGCAGCTCTCTTCCTCCCTCAGTATGTAATGTATAACGTCACATAGTACCCGCCCCCTTTCTTATTTTGCCAAGAATGGCCCATGAAGCGCATGCGCAGATCAATTTTTTTTAGAAAAGGGGGCAGGTAACTGTGACGTTATACATCACATACAGGGGGGTGGAAGAGAGATGCAAAGGCAAGTTTTTTTATCTCACAATCCTGAGCTGAGGATCGTGAGGTGAAAGCTGATTGTGCAGCAGTACTGTTAGTGTACTGCTAGTGTACTGCTAGTGTAATGCTAGTGTACTGCTAGTGTACTGCTAGTGTAATGCTAGTGTACTGCTAGTGTACTGCTAGTGTACTGCTAGTGTACTGCCAGTGTACTGCTAGTGTAATGCTAGTGTACTTCTAGTGTACTGCTAGTGTACTGCTAGTGTACTGCTTCTGGACATGATCAAGTAAGTTTCTTTTATTGTTATAGTTTTCCTTTAAAGGGAGTCTGACACTGAGTGCTGCTACTGTGCTGCTCATTGTTGTGCTAATAGCACTAAAATTAGGATCACTAACATTTCTGCGCATGTGTTTAATTGTTATAGTACTTCTGCACATATGCACATTTATAACAAATGTTTACATTAGTGCTTATTATTTACAAGTTTTCAGGCATGATCATAGTTATATAGTAATGGTAGCCCCCACATTGGGTGGCAGTCCCCAAACTTGTCCTTTTTACTAAAAATCTGGAAAAAGTGTTTTTGAGCATTCCTTGTATTAATCTCTAAAAATAATTAATACACATTTATCATAAAAGTCTTTTATAATGTATGGGTCAAAATATTACAGAAAAACATCACTTAAACCACAGGATTAAATGCTATTTCGAAAGGTTACTATTCAAAACTAGATATAAGGCACATTTTATTAAAAAGAAAAGTTTTGACTACAGCAGTAAAAGTTATCCCCCTTGGTGTAAAAAGGTTAGTGTGACTTTAAAGTGGATGATTACCATAAATGTCATGTTCATTTTATTATAGGTAAATAAAATGACAATATATTTTTCATTGATTTATATTTATTGTTTTGAATGTTTCCAGTTTAGCATTTATAATGAATCATTCATAAATATGAAAGAAACGCAATCTGTTCAGCTTTCTAGCTGAGAAATGATTTAAAAGGGGTCTTCTGTAGTACTTTAAAGAACACCGCTAACAGTATTGCGAGATAGATCGAAGTCCCGTAATAAAGAGCAGTAATTCACACCAACTACTAGTATCACAACAGCATGAGCAGCAGAGGCCCCTAGAGGAGATTATAAGCAGCAGAGCAGGGACTAGCTATAAAAATACCTCATACAGGAAATCTGTGTCCCTTGATTTATGGGTCACCTATTTGTCAATCTGAGCCCAATCTGCAGTGTCAGACTAGCCAATGAGTACACAGAGGAGTCTCCCACATAGTGTAGGCCACAGTGGTTCCTCCTGAAGTTTCAAAAAGACTGAAGAAGTAAAGATACAAAACGAACATCTTTTAATAGGCAAGCATCTAATTTATTGCATACTGGGTCCCAGTACTTCAGTCTAGCTGTCTGAGGTTTGCTATAGAGATGGAATTACACGCTGTACTGCATCAGGTTAGGCGCCACTATTATGCAGTCATTAGGAGAGGCATGATTGGCATGAGCTTAGATATATATATATGCCACCACTAAAGCCAGCACTGGACTAACACAGCCGCTCGCCAAGATGTAAAGTTGGAGCAGTTATGCTAATCTAAACACTGTTCAGACATGAAGGCTGTTTTTAGCTTTACCAACAGCTGAACAATTTAGAGTCACTTTAATAAACCAGAAAAGTGTGTGCTACAATAATCTCTGATGTAAGCTCCATTGTCGTGACTGTACTAGTGTTTGTGTTCCAGCCCAAGATGCATAGAATAGGCCCTGCATTTGCATATTTCCAGAGGATTGTGGGTCATGTAGGTAAAGGAACAGTGGGTGCTAAGTAGAAAAGCTGCACAATACTGTAGACCATTTTAGAAGCAGAATACCGAGAAGGTTAACCTCCCTATGTTATTTCTTAGCATTGTTTGTATTCGGTTTGCAGAGCTTTTACTGATGAGTCAATTGTGGGGCAAAGGATTGTCTTATAAGTGTTAGTAAGTGTATGGAAATAGCTTTTGGTGCATTAAAGAGCATAAGAAAAGATAACACACTAAAAGAAACACTTTCCTATATAGCACAGGAAAAGACCTAGGGGGTTATTCTCTAAAGTGAGAATTTGACTGTCGAATTTGCAAACAGTGGATTCCCATAGCAAATCCACAACTGCGACAATTGTCCCATTATAAAGTCACGTCCGCGACAATTTTTTAAGTTCAAGTTTTTGACATTTCTTTTGTAAAGTCGCGACTGCAACAATATTCTCGTTATAAAGTTGTGGCTGCAACAGTAACAGTCTAACGCAGCGGTTCTCAACCTTTAGTTGAGTGCGACCCCCACGGTGACGTCATTGCGGGGCTAGTGCCGCATCACGTGATGACGTTCGGATGCAACGGCCCCTATATAAGAGGGCCTGCGGAGCTGGCAAGCTCAGCAGCGGTTCGCAACCCCTGTGAGACAGTCGTTCGACCCCCAAAGGGGTCGCGACCCACAGGTTGAAAACCGCTGGTCTAATGCGACCGTCTTTAGCTGGTGAATTTGAATCTTTACACTACAATTCAGGCTTTAGAGAATAACCCTCTATGTCGCCTTATAAGTAATCCAGTTCCGTTTGAACACACATGGTGATTTTCAAGGGGAAGCATATGGCATTCCCTGAGATCTCTAATAAAAATCCTGGAATTTGAAAAAGATCCATGATTATCAGTTTAGCTAGGGATCTTTTGTTTTACAGGATGTAGACGTAGAGGAATAGCTATTTTAAATTATTGTGCACCAGATACAAGAAGCTGTACTGAGCCTGTGAAGTGCTGAGGTAGTGCACACGATAGGACATTTCAGGCTTAATTTTATAATTATGGCTTTTTTGGAAAGCCAGGCCATTGGCAAATCACATGGTTTCTTAAATGACAACACACTAGGATTTTAAAGTGATATTTCTAACAAAGAATTCCATGCCAGTGAAGTGTGCTATTTGTTTGGGGGGAGTTGATATGGAAATAAGCATTTTGTACCTTGATATTGTTAACAACAGCAAAACGAGCAATGTGCAAGGATCAAAGGTTTGGAAAATTAGAACTGTCAGATAAGGCTGGTACAGATATGCCAGTAAAAGAAGACAGGTTTCCTCCAAGGTCTTCCCTATCTGTACAGATTTTTTTTTTTTAGGATCTCAGATTATTAAATCCAAAAATACATAGATCTGTCCTGCTTACCAGTAACAACCATAAAGTAATAAGCAGTATAAAAATGAAATATGGACGGAGGTTAAAAAACACATTTGTCCATCTTCTTTTCCCTTTTACTTAAGCTCTCTTTCATGCTGTAGAATTTGAGATTCATTACATTTTTCAGATGGAGAATGCATTCTGGTTAGTTAGTTAAAATAACACTAACAATTTAAAACGCCTCAGATGTATTGTGCTTTCAAACATTGTGAATTGTAAAATGTGTCAATAAAGAAATATATTTAGCTTTAAAAATAGGGCCTTCTGGTGGTCCCTGAATATGTAGTATCTAAAAGCACCAAAGACAACCATGGAACTGGATATGTCTATTTAACAACATGGCTGCTATCAATAAGGATAAAAACAGACACGAAGCAATGAAATTCATGAATTTGACCTCAAATCTAACATTTTTACAAGTGCTGTATTTGAATAATTGCCATGCAAATTCAAATAGGAATGGCTATTTTTGGGGTGTTACTGGTTCTTTACGAGTATCTGTGTTGGGACTTCACTGGTTTTAACTTGCAGTCAGAATTGTATACACGCAACTGAATTCAAAGAAAGTCAAAAGGATACACAAAAACATGTACCGATTCTACTCTCCTCTGCAGATGGCAGCAACACAAGTTGCACTGTTTACATATAAAAGTTTTTTAGCTTTGTAAGAATGCTCTGCTGTTTGCTAAACATTTTGGAGTATATAGCAAAGTGCAGTCACAACAAAATACTTAAAGGAGAACTATAGTCAGATTACATCTTTACATATGCAGTACTATACCTTAGTGAGAAGCGTTTCCCCCCATTAGATGTTTCATGTGAAGCAGA
>JAKJJM010100035.1:0-12459 GCA_021901965.1 Pipa carvalhoi
AACACATTAGAACAGTGTGGTTTGTTAATGCCAGGTTCACACTGGTGTATTTACGCTAGCTCAGTGGTCCCCAACCTTTTCTGGATCGGGGACCAGTTCTCTGACCCAGAAAAGGTTTGATGGACCAGTGGGAGGGTGGGCGGAGCCAATGATGGTGACACGCTTCATGTGCGCGTGTCACCAACATGTGGCCCAGTGCCAAGGGGTTCGTGGCCCGGCATTTGGGGACCCAAGCGCTAGCGCATATACACTACGCTTGAAAAGAAAAAAAACGCGTGCCGCGAATCCCTATGCCACCTACCTGTTCTGGCCACACTAGCGCTAAACATGACTGCTTGCAAGCTTGTTGCCGTGTATTCGACAAGCGTAGAAATGCGATGCAAGGAATGTGGCTAGATAGGAGGAGCCTAGAATGCTGAAGGAACTGTGTCGGGTAAGTACAATAGGAAAGCACGTCCCGAAGATACGCTAGCCTGAATTTGCTTGAATTTCTAAAAGCGTAGCGTGTATATACACCAGTGTGAACCTGTCCTAAGGGATAGAAGGTGAAAGCTAAAGAAGTATTGAAAATATTTATATTTTTTTCATTTTTTTTTTTGGGAAACAAATATGTTACCTTAAAGCAACTGTCAAGTGCCCATAGAACCCCCAAAATACCTTAATAATGTTAAAAATAAAGAAAGGCACAGACGAAGCCCTTATAAACACATTGAAATCTAGCCTCTGATCTGAGATTTCAGACTTCTGTGTTTCAACAAGTAAAATAACAACTGTTTGCAGGCTACCTGAGTGGCACCCCATGGATCAAAATTCCTTCTCATCTTAGCATTCAGTTGACAAGTGATCAAGTACACAGGTCAAAGAATAAAGGCAGCATACATTCTAATCTATTACACACAGCAGTGCCTGTGCTCAGCCCCTCTGCTCAAAAAGACATTGATTAACCAGTTACATTACACACTTTTAAATAGTGTTTATGCCTTGTCCCAGATGACCAATTAAATTACACATTTCTAAGTAGCTCTGCCCCTCTTCCCAGTAACCAATAATTAACAAATTATATTACACTTTAAAGTAGATAAGTAACCATTTACAGTATACTTTATTTATAGATAGGTATTATTTTCTTAGTAGGGAGCAGCTAATCAGTAAAAAAAAATACTGCTTAAATAACTCATTATCTTTTATCATTGGTCAATGTTTAGTCTTAGACACAGGGGCATATTTATTAACAGAACATCATATACTGTAAAGTAATGGCCTCAGTATGGTACCATTATCATCTTTTCTCAGTGGGCTAAATACTTAGTAGTTAAAACTCAATAAAAATATAACAACAGCTGTATGTGCCACTAGGGTATCTAGAGAGCAGGATGGCCATCTGTTTTGCTTTTTATACTATGATATATCTGATTTAAATGCAAGTAAGGGATAGTTATTAACTTGTGAACAATGCTTATAATTTCAGTTTGAAATTTTCATGATATGGATTAAATTATGCTTCGAGAAAATTTACTACAGTTTCTGAAAATGGGAAAAATATAAAATGACCGAAGACATGAGGGATTTTATAAAGCCCTCTTAGGAGGCATATTTATCATGGGCATCCACAGAAAAAAAATTAAGGGAGGGCTGCACTGAGATGTCATTACGTCACCACTGCATCATGTAGTGATACAACGGGATGGTTGGCGCCAGCATTTTGGGGATGAAAGTGGCCATCCATTATACAGATGGGCCAGGACAGAGAGGTGCATCGCGAGGCTAGGAGTACTTCAGATGACTCCCTCTCAGGTTAGGAGTGTCAGGATAGTTGAGGGTGGAGATGAGGTGCAGCGTAACCCACAGGGACTTGAAACAGGCTATACCCAGGGCGCGGAGTCTAAGGTATTCACTGGTGTGCGCCAGTGACCACCGCAAGTGGATATGGACTTCACTGCAGGGAGTACCCAGGTCGCGACCCCCGGGATAGCTGTCCATTGGTGGGTTAGGAAGGGAACCAGGCTGAACGGAGAACAGACTTAATAGAGAGCAGGCTGACAGAAACAGACTTGAAGGTAACAGGCAGGATACAGGTATTTGTGGCTATAAGACAGACTTCTGGTACTGTGGCTTTAAACAGGGTTCTGAAACAGGCAGGTACTGACAGGCAGGTACTATGACAGGCAGGCAGATACTGACAGACAGGTACTAAGAACAAAGCGCAGGAGCCCAAACACCACGAATAGATGTTTATAATCGGGCACCGACTACAAGCCACTAAAGCCTTATATAGGCTATGTAATGGGCGTGCTCCTGCGCCTAAGCGCGTGCATGATGTAGGTGCATCATGGCCACGTGATCGCAAAGGAGAAGAACCGGTAGCGTGCGACCGCAATGGGCAACGCGCGTACACGAGGGGAACACTGCAGGAATAAGTAACTCTCCTTACAAGGAGGCCATGGACCATGGTGGTCTTCTGGGAGGCACTTGTACCCCCTCTAAACCCCCATGATATTTACTATCTACTGTTTTGTTTTCACAGTATTTAAAATGGTTATTTTAAAGGCAGGTATTTATTAAAATAATATATTCGTCAGTGGTATTTATCACCCAAGAAATTAAAAAAAAAAATTCCCAACAGTATATACTGATTTGTACCATGTCTGAAGTAGTAAACATTTTTTAGAAGCATTTTAAATTATATTTCATTTGCTGAACTGTTATTTTTCCATTGAAATGTTCTTTAGACATTTAAAAAATCACCAGAATACACCATCAGAAATGGCCAAATATGGCAAATGTGTTTCATGAGTTAAACATATGCCTTTATTTGTAACTGAAATAGGATCTCACTTGTTTTATGCTGATGTAATGGCAACACTGCAACTAAGCTGTTATTATCCAATCACTTCTTATTTATTTGGAGAGACATTGCAGGTGTGCAGAAAAAATGGTAAAGTACATTGGCACTGAAATTTCAATGCAACACATGATGAAATTTATTTTGTTTTCTATTTATGTGTTTAAAGTCGTGTGTTGTGTAGCATTGGGACAAAATGCCTCTGGACCTATTTTGCTATGGTGAACAGCATGGCTAGAATATGTAATGTGATTGCACATGGTTGCCCCTAGACTTCTTTGGAAGTACATATTGTAGTGGTTTACCACCATTTTGCAGTGGCGTTAGACAGGTGTGGCCCCGGACTTAAAATATACCTGTGAGGTCCATTTAGAAACATGTTCATGGGAAGCAGGGAGTAGTCTTAGATGAATTTTAAAAACATTCAGCTAAGGACTGCAGAAATTCAAGCAACCTCCCTGCCTGATACATAATAGACATATTAATGCATGATAGATACAAACGGCGATATTTAATAAACTTGAAAATGCCAATTTTGTCTTTTCGAGTTTATTCCCTGTAAATATCGCTGTTCGAATGGTAAATATTGATCAAAAAATATCAATCGATATTTACAGATCGAACAGTGATATTTACAGGGAATAAACTCAAAAAAAGGCGAAATTAACCTTTTCGAGTTTAGTAAATTTCGCCCAAAGGAGCATGTGCATCAAATGGTGATAACTGTAATGTATTGGTATTGCTATGGTACATTACTATTGATGTTTTTGACTCAGTATTCATCTATTTAGGTATGCTTTGGGCATTGCTGCAATCATTTTCACTTTTTATTATAGTTTCTGTGGCTCCTACTTTGATAAAAGGGTCAATCGATCTAAACAATAATGAAATCTTGCATACTACCAGCGTCGTAGCCACAGTTTTTGGCACCCGGGGTGGTCGAGGCGGCCGCCCCTTCGTTCAGGGTAATGCAGCCCCCACAACGTGCCTGCACCATGTGCCACCCCACGTGCCGCCCGGGGCAGACTGCCCCCCCCCCCCACTACGCTACGCCTCTGCATACTACTGCCTGTATTTGGAATCATGAAAACAGAGAATTTGATGAACCATTACTTTTTTGCCATTTTGACAAAAAGTACACTTTTTGCAGACTTCACTGTTTAAATGCATAAAGAGATAAAACCACAGGTTTTTCCTTGTATTTTACTACAAACAGTAATTGTAATGTCCAGCTTATCACTACACTCATTAGCCCTATCCGGTTCTTCAGGTTGCAGTGAAGGAACCAAAGGGTTTCAGACAGAGAAGTTCTATGAAAAAAATAACCAGTCTTCATAAAGCGATACAGGACCCTCATGTGTCTTGAGCTAGAAACGTCAAATGCGATTGTAACTATTTTAGAATTTGAGTATATGATTTTATTTTTTTCAGTTTTTATAACATCACACCATTACATTTCAAGTGCACTGTAATCCTTTTTATATGAGGATAGCCTCCTTTATCCTTCACTTCAAAAAAAGCATAAACAGTTGTAGCAGGTTTACTCACTTTAAAGCCTTTTTCCTACCTATTTTCATGAACTGTCTCTCAAACCAGGGTAAAGAAAATCTTGGAAAGTATTTATATTAGTGCAAATAAATATTTAGGGGGATATTTACTAAGGTCATTTTGGCCCTTTTCCCACAATTCGATCCGTATCACCATTTATTGCCATTTTTTTCTTTTCGCATTTTCAAATTCCCTCAATTTATGAACGGCAAAATAAAATGTATCCATATCAAAAAAGATTGATATTGATAAATATTGATGCGTTAGTACCACTACACTTTACATTAATGGGTTTTTGCCTCCCTCAACCAGGCGAACACTTTTTAGAGATAAAAAAAGGTCTTAAGGGGCTTAATAAATATTGATTTCAGTGATATCAATTTTTTCGATCTAATTAAAGGTATATCGATATTGATATACCAGGAGAAAAGTTTACTGAGGTTAATAAATATCCACATTAGAGCTTAGCAATACACTGTGTACTGTTTTTTCCATTGCCCCTATTTACTAAATCAATTTAGTAAAATCTTTATAAAGGTTTGTTTGAACCAAATCATTTTTTTCCCATGATTTTTGGTAATTTCCATGCGTTTCACTGCTTTTTATCATCTTTAGCACTGATATAATATACTCTACTGTAAATAGTATTAATAGCGTTTTCCCAGGACAGGTCTATAGCAAAGAGATTCCAGTGTAATTACACACAGAGAAACAGAGTTGTTTTCTTTGTTTCTCTTTAATAAATGGCAAAGGGGAAATTAGAGAGAATATATTTGTCTACAATATTGATACTTCTGCTAAAGTTTAGTCATTTGCAAGAGTCCCTAGATCTTTATTTCACATGGAAATCTATTAAATATAAACATCTTGCATAAAACCATAAACTTTTCAAAACCATATGGCTTATTGTTCTTTTTTTTTCTCCTTAGCTTATTTGCTAGGTATAAGCTAGAAAGCTCATCTTCTGCAAGCACTCCTCCTTAATAAAAAATGCATGACCTCTCTTTCAAGAACTCAGGGTTGCTATTATTATTCTGAATGCAGTCTACAAATATAGGAAGTTCTATAAATGCTTCAATAAGAACAGGACAGTCCAGACACTGCAATATAATCCAATTTAACATTGTCTACCCACAATGGCTACAGATAGTGATGAAGAGGCACTATGGAATTTGTTAATGAGGTTTGAATTTTTCCAGTTTTCTCCTTGAATTATATATGAATCCTTAGCCATTTTCATGATTTTTACATTTAACAGGATAATAACCTTCACATGGAAAAGTGCATTTTCTTGGTAACTGAATCAAGGACACTTGTTCTATCAAACTAAATTTAGATTTCATTAAAGTTGAAACCTGGATTTCAATGTTTTATTCAATTTCTATGTTTTTATTCATATTTTCACTTTATATACAGTAAAGCACAAATAAAATATCTATACAAAACAAATGGTGACTTCAAATATATTAATGTGTACTACATCTAACATCACTAGTTTTGTCGTTCAAAAAGTTCTGAATAAAATTTGCCGTAATTACCAGTGAACTAGCCTATCTGCAGCATTATTTAAGAAAATAATGTTTTACAGATATGAACGACAAGAGTTCGTCTTGCAGTTCTGCTTACACCTTGATTCTTATTTTTAATGCACCCAGCATGCATTCAGCTTTATTTTATGGTGAACCCAAGGGTATATTTAACATTGTAGCAAGTCTTTGACTGAATGGTACTCATTGCTCCTGGTTTAGAATTACATAGACACACACTGATGCAATCATATCCATCATTTTACGACTGCTGATGCCACCAGACAGCAGACAGTATGTCAAGGGACCACTTTGCCAGAAGAATAAACATTTAGATTGGCATGGAATCTATTTTGGTAAATATGTCATTTTTGAAACTCAGTTCCTGTTTTATTTTATTTTGAGATTGTTTATTTAGCAGATAAAATGAAGAAAAACAAACGTCCACCTAGTCCTATTGTTTCCCATTAAACTTTTGCGATTACTATATTTAGAAAGTGCCCCAGAAAGTCCAATCTGGTTGCAACCAGCAGAGAGAGACCTTGACGACACAAATCAATAACAATCAAGAATTCAAATCTAAAGATGTACATATACTACCGTATAATAATAGCTGCCATGCCATTTTAGAGATTCTTTTTTCAAATGTAACAGGTCAGCAAAGTATAGCCCTGTATTCACTCTATTTCAATCCACTGTGTTCCCTCAGCCACACCAGTTACCAGTTTCTTATATATGGGCTGTAGGAGTAATTTAGGTCAGAGTACCTGAACCATACTATTACTTTATTGCAGACTTAATCCCTTTATGGTGGCATCAAACCAGAATAAACATTTATAGTACATTGGAATGAGGGAATACTTGATTTAATCGATCTTCTGCTAAATATAAAAATCACGTTGAGACTTAAGATGTTTTTCTGCAGTTACTGCATGATTAGTTTAGACTCAGACTCTATAGCTTTTTTATGATGAAGCTACAGTATATTTTCTATTTCCGTTATTGCTCAGTACAACAATTATTTTAGATGATTCACTAAGAATCAATCAGCCTATAAATGTCAGACAATTCAGTATACATTAACATTTATCTGTGAGCGCAAAGTGTACAATGTTACAGATAAAAGATTTCCTTTACACTTCAGATAGTATTAGCTAACAACAGAGTTCTGTTAATGTCCAATCACAAATACTATTAGCACTTTGGTGGGTGCGGGACCAAGACACTGGAATTATACTATTGTAAAATAATTTTTTCTAGGTGTTCTGAGATGCTGAATACCATAGCTGTGGGCTCAGCTAGGCTCAATAACACCAGAAAAATAAATATTCCTATTTGGCTTGATATAACAGTTATTACAATACAGCAATTGTCAAAATTAAATATTTAAGAGCTGGGGGAATCAACAGAATCAGAATAACCTTTTAGACATAACATGGGCCAGGAACTGGAAGATATAAAGGCTAGAAGGTTTGAGTACAGTAGAACTTGGCATAGCACCCAGAGGGCTTTTGATTTATCCCACATGATACTGAGTTGTTTGTACATTAACCAATCAAATATGTTATAGTAATTGTTTAACACTTAATAATTGGTCAAAAGGTAAGCATCATTATTTATAAGGGAAAAAGTCCTATCTACTGAGCAGCTATACTATACTGAGCAGACCGCACTCTGTGTGGAAGAGCCTCTGCTATTTGGGCTATACCAGGGATCAGCAAACTTTCAACAGGAGTTTGCCATTTTGCTCCCTCCTCCACTGGCAAATAATTTCTGTGGAGCAGCAAAGGGGGAGGAGCACACGCTCCCGTTCACATGACTTGCCAACTTGTAGTTTTGGTCTTACTTTGATTATCTAAAATAATCTACAGTAATTTAATCTGAATCATAGAGATCATTACTAGTAGTGGTAATTTACAGTGAACTAGATCATTATTTACCTTTATATACCTTGAAGCACAGAGATTTTGAACAGTTAACTAGTCCAGCATTGTTTGATTATATAAGAGATTATAAAAGGTTATTGATCAGTTGATCATTGTTGATCAGAGGATGTAATGAGACATTATTATTCATATTTACATTTTACTGATTATTTGTATCTACACTAATATACCTCAATGATTACCCATAAATCATTAGAAAACTCCAATCTGATTGTCAGACTTGGATCACTGCCAGTTGCAAAGCTTAGAACACAGTAGTGGGGCAGGCTTGTAATTGTGACCTTGATCATTGTTAATCTAAAAATTCCACTTCTTAACACATAGTAACAAATATATATATTAATAAAGAGTCCCAAAAACCATGATTTTAAAGTTAAATACAATACTTTCTAAATGTCATTTAGAACTATTATAAGCAGGTAATATATCATATTATAAATACATGAATTAATTTATTTAATTATCTAGATCATTTTGCCTTTTCCGTCCATTACCATAGGTCAACTGTCTGTAAAAACCACATACAGGGCTAATCCTATCAAACTGATAATAGCACATTAAACAGTCTATGGAGCTACAAATTAATGGTAACTAAACTATAAATATTACTACAATTCATGCCTAGTTATTGTGGAGGAGAAAAAGGGTCGGGTACCTTACACTTGTCATAAAGTGCCAAATCCATCTGAAGTAACATGGCAAAACTAGTCTTAATTGGTACTTGAACAACACATCAGTAAACATGATATTGCTTTATCGTGTGCTATTTATGATTATCGATTATTTAGAATTTTTTAAATAACTGTACATCGGTGAGGAATTTCATCACATTCACAGCAGGCACCGAGGTATATAGATAAGTGCACATGTTTTTGTCACTGCTTTCATTAGGGTTTCCAATCATGGAATTCCTGTTATGCAATTATTTCTCAAGATCTTTAGTCAAAGTGTTGAGTACTGGATAAAGATGAAACACTATCTGAATTAAACTATGTATTCTTTAAATGATACAAATGTACATACTCTATGTATAAGATGTCTCTGTGTACACTTTCCATTAATGTTTCATAAAATGAATTGTCATCCTTCGCACTGAACCTTATCTACTTAAAAATATATTAGATTGAGTGGGAATATTTACAATTCCCAATGCAGTACAGAAAAATCTGAACACAAATCACAAATACAATGTTATTAATACCCATTATTGATGCATTTCAACCACTTGTCTCTAGTCACTTCCCACTACATCTATCCTTTTTATAAAAAGAACTTCCTTCAGTATTCCTTTCCTGTTTTGTCCCATGAAGCCCTCATTTTTGTCTCATTGATATGCCACACATAAAATGCCATAAACAATAACTTTCAATATATTATCTAGTTACTATCTACATTCCTTTATTATAGTCTCCTTGTTACAAAAAACCTACCACCCAATCTTAGCTTTGAGATTATTCTCCCAAAAAATCTACTGGGCAGATCAACCCTTCCTTTTCAAGTATGTTATTCATCTCTAAACACAGCAGTAAAAAAAAGAAACTATGCATAGAGACACGCAGATATTCAGGTAGAAAAATCTAAAAAAAAAAAAGTACAGAAAGGTTGGCAATTTTAAAGTCTTAACAATGTAAAACCCTTCCTTATACATTGGTCTCTAAGACTTACAATTCTATCCTTGTCATCTGAAGCTGTATCAAACTCCAACGTCTGCCGTACATTATCTCTATATAATCCCTTCTCCTAACCCCTTTAACCGCCACATACCCAATGCGCAGCTTTCTATGGTCATAATATTCAACACATTTACATTTTACTGGGAGAGAAGTACACAAAAATGAGAATTGCCTTATTTCTGGTAACAGTGACTTTTGTTCTGACACTTCTTGCAGGGTATACACATTTATCTGTCACATATCCCATGACTCCATAGCTTCTTATCTTTACTTTATATCAAGTAACAAGCATCTCCCAACCTGCATTTCTACCAAACTTCTTATCTGATTTTTCTGATTTCAACTAAACAAAATCCCCATTTGCCCTGCAGGTTTTTCTGTTATAGATCAGAAGGATGAACCAATTTCCCAATCTATCCTTGCTCTAAAAATATCCTTCTTTGTTGTTAGCTTTGTTTCTTGCAAGGGAAAAATATATCCACTGATTCAGATTTTTATAAAGCAAGCACACAGATTAAACCTAGCTTCCTTGCAAACACTGCTCAGATTACACTGTGTCCCACACAACACACATTTTTGCACAAGTGATTGCCAACTGCCATAAGATCTGCATAAACACACATTAGCAGTTTTCCCTGACAACAGTAAGCTCTCTTTTAACCCCCTATACCAGCAGTCGGCAAAGTGCAGCTCGCGAGCCACATGTGGCTCTTTACCCACACTGTTGTGGCTTATGGCGCACTCCCTATCCCCGCCCCGTAGCCCCACCCATGACCCCCAACGCTTCTGATTGGGCGTCAGCAGGTCATGGGATTGGAAGCCTTAGCTCTTCCACCTTTGCGGCTCCCGATGAACGAGAAGCCAGTGGAGGAGGGAGCAAACGGCTCCCTCAGCAAAAAAGTTTGCCAACCACTGCCCTATACAAAACAGTTTGGGAGGTGTTTTTTGGAACACTGTCCTGCTCTTCCAGCTTCATTTGTGTCTTCCAACTCCCTATCAAAAAGCCATCCTTATCAAATACCTTAGCAAATGAAGACAAACATTTATACTGCTTTTTAAACATGAACTACAAACAGCAGACAGAAGCAGGTAGTGACACAAAATCATACTCAAGAGCCAGGAAGACAGGTTAGCCAAAACCAGAGGAGTGTGCAGGATCAAAACTGATTAACAAGCCTAAAGATCAAAACTAGATCACAAACACTGATAAGCACACTTTCTATTAACACCAAGAAAATAAAAATGCATTTATACATTCAAAGATTCCAAAAAGTCTAAATAGCATCTATAAAGTATAATATTGGGAATAAAAAAAAAAAAATACAAAATTGGGACGTGTGCACGTTTCCTGACTATGTATTATCTAAAGCACCACCAAAAACAATGGGACTAGGTGAGGTCTGCCTATCAACATGGCTGCTCTCAGCAAAGATAAAAACTGACTGAAATCAATACAATTCATGAATTCTATTTCAACAATAACATTTTGCTGCATTTGAATAACTGCTATGCTAATTCAAATGGAAGGTTTTTGGATTTACATTCACACCAAAATTCTTTGGCTCAGGGGTTGGGACACGCAGCTCTTACTCAAATGGTATTTACTATTTTTAAAGTTAAAGGCCAGGGACAATAAAGACTTTAGAAAAGCACTTTCTTATAGTTTATTGGAGATTCACAAGTCATACAAGCAAAAAAACAAGATCCCTTTTGACATTGAAAAGCCGTAGACATATCTTTCTGACTCAAAATATGCAGTGCTCTTCAAAAACAGGCTTAATACCTT
Organism: Pipa carvalhoi; assembly: GCA_021901965.1. NCBI lineage: Eukaryota > Metazoa > Chordata > Amphibia > Anura > Pipidae > Pipa > Pipa carvalhoi. The sequence goes on from JAKJJM010100035.1 coordinate 11,322, forward strand.
ACTGTGAAAAGAAATCAAATGGAACGGCTGTTTCTCAGATTCCTGAGAGTCTTGGAATTTACTGTGCACTTAACATGCATAGTGATATATCACTGAAGACTAAACCTGTCTTGATATTATTTATGATACTAAGATGATAAAGATTATCTCAAGTTCAAAAGAAACAGATTTGGAAGGCTGTGTTCAGTCTTCAGTTGTTCATGATTCTTTCCTACCTTAGCGGGCAACTTTAAGACACTGGAGAAATACAGTAGAAACTTGGGACCCAGATATTGTTTTACTTTCAGGCTGATTTCATAGCAGTAGGTTAATTGAACCAACACATTGAGTCTGCCTGCTTACCTGCAAATGCATTTATCTGTTTTTATTGTGCTGGAATTCACACGAGCAGATTGATTTGTAGCTCTGAATGACTCACTGGATTTACAGAAAGAAAAAAAAAATGATAACCTGACCACAAAAGTAAATGATTACATTATAATAAATAATTATTATATGTATGTATGAATGTTATTTATACATATCCTTTAATACTTCAAAGAATGCAATTATGTTTGTCCCTTAAACTGTTATATACTGTTTGGGAAAGTAGATTAGCACTAAAAATGATTTATTTTAATTCTGAAAGAGTTATAATACATTTTGTGCTTGCATATATTATGTTTCTCTTGCTACGTCTTTATTAACACAGCAGGACTATCGCACTTGACTAAGAAGCATTTCATCTGTATAACAAAGACATATAGACCCGCAGCCTGTCACAGTCTATGGTGCTATAAACAAACTCTCATTTGTTACCAGCCTGGTGAACTCATAACAAGCAGTACAAACAGCATTTACAGACATTTATTTTACCCCTCCCGCAGAATAAGTTGAAACATTGGCAATTAATCCAAAAAAATAACAATAATATAATACAGAAGTATTTGTTTCAGGATGTAAATTACAAACACTTAAAATAAAAAGTTTGCTTATAATTTCCCCTTTAGTGACACCCAACGTTGATGAAAAAAATTGACTGTTCTGCTTCTGTTTTAAAGGAGAACTATAGTCAGATTACATTTTGAAATATGCAGTACTATACCTTAGTGAGAAGCGTTTCCCCCCATTAGATGTCTCATGTGAAGCAGATTGATTT
>JAKJJM010100196.1:0-11098 GCA_021901965.1 Pipa carvalhoi
TTTTCGAAATCCGGATTTCTGTTTTTGCTAGTAAATGTAACGAGCGGTGCTTCTATGCGAGCACCGCTCGTTACATGTAGCTGCTAATGCTGGCAGCCGCTGGGAAGACCGATCTCTCCCCTGCACTTCCTGGTTGGCCTTAGTCAATCAGGAGTCACTGACGTCACGGATGACGTCAGCAGCGCCCAAATCAATTGGCTGAGCGCTGCCATTTGAATTTAGTGCCGCTGATGTTTCCTGAGGATTACTGTCCTAAAGTGCCATTTTGTTTTCTCAGTGATGCACTGCTATGCAAGGTTTATTTATTTCCAGGACAGGGCTTGCCTTTATTTATTTTATCTGAGATTTTTTATTTCATGCCACATTTTTCAATTACTATTGCTAGCACATCTACAAGAGGATGACCTTGACTATGCATTGTCCATTAATATTTCCTGAAGGGCCACATCTGGGCCCTAGGAAAGCTCTATCCTATTTTAAAATCTGACAATCTCCTCAATATGCTAAACAAGCAGTAGATCTCAACTACACCCAATTTAGTATGGGGAGCAATTGAAGTACATGTTAATGAGATCATACAAATGTACATAAAGACATATGTCATCATGTATACTGTCAACTCATACCTAACCTGTCATCAGTGAGAAACTTATGGTAATATATATATATTTGCTCTCCCCTTTTTTGTCTTTAATGTTTACGTTTTCATACTTCACAGGAGATAATAAAATGTAGCACAATTAACATCAGTCTTTATGAAGAATTGTTTACCCACAATGGAGTCCTATTCCATAATATAGCATCATTTCATCAGCAAGAGGAATACATAAGATACAGAACGTGGACTAATCTGCAACTCCAATACAAAAGAACTCTATATGTAATATATGAGGAGCCACATCTCACAGAGGTAAAAAATGTCCATTGAAGACTGAAGTGTCCAATCACAGGTCCACCGTAGCGTTCTGCTGGCGCATTCCGGAAAAAGATTTTCTCACCAGCAACACCACCACCGCAACTACAGTTCCTCCCAGGACTAGTCCAACGACTAATGCTGTGTTGTTGATCGCAGCTAAAAAAAAAAGTACATATGAGTGTGAATCAAACCTATCTTTCAAGAACTTGATTACCTTACACTTTTATGACATTACAAGCATGCCCAATGTGGCATTCGAGCCTACAAGCTGTAAATTTATTGGACAGAGAAAACAGTGGTTCCTTATGCAAATGTAACCTTTGGGTCACTCATTTATCATAGGTGCCATTAAGCACTTGTCAGTGGGCAACAGTGGTCTAAATAGATGGCCCCAAAATAAAGCGCAGGAATATAAGTAGATTTGTACTCTGATCACATGAGTATATTGCCATATCACTATTCTTTTATCATCTGTAGGGGCTGGCATACTGTTTCCTTTATTATCTTTGTCAAACTAAATAAAAGGAAAAATAAATAAACTGTAAAAAGTAACATTGTTTCCAGTGGTCATATTATCAACATGGTACAAATGACTTAACGTAAGATATCGTTTCTGAAAAACAGGTCTCTACATGAAAATATTCCAGTTGTTAAAATCTGTAAATGCTAAGTAAAATTTCCTTTTATACCTGGAAAAAATGCTTAACAATTATTTTGTTCAAAATTACTTTGATATACATGGAACTAAACAGCCGTATTCTATTTTGGGGCTTTGATTTTAAATGACATAAGAAGAGTTCAGTCATCAGCAGTTATATCTTATAGCCACTGTTAAATAAATAATTTTTGCAATATTAATTATTTACTTATTTTCATAAAGTAAATGTTTTTTACTGCAAAAACACACCTAGGTGCAGTTTTACAATAACATCTGGGATAATACTAACCGCGCCTTAATTCCTTGAATGCATAGCCAACTTTGGCAGTCACATGATAAACTTCTGTCTCCTGATCTGAGATGATTGGCTGTTGACTAGGCATCGTAGGATGGCATTTAGTGCCGCAAAAGTATGACTGGTTGGTGCTTCTACACAACTTTACTTGACAGGTTATCATTACCTAGGAAAAGACGGGACACTGAATTGTCATCTCTTTGGGGCTGCCACAAATAACATCATATATAGCAGACTAGTGAAATGTGCAATACCAATTTATGTTATAAAATATGAATTTACCACAAAAGGCAAACAGTTATGTAGATAACAAATATATGCTGTATTTTATTATTTCACATAAAGTAATGACTGCAGTAGATCCAAATAATACAATCTACTTTTACCAAACAATATGTTATCATACCAAAGCAGAATTCAAAAAAATATTACTTATTGAAGTTTCATTTGGCCCCTAAAAAGCTGTTTATGTGCACCATCACATATATTTTTATTCAGTTTTCAAACAGCAGCCTTTGTGCAGCAATAGGTGGATCAGTCCATTATCTGTAGTGTTCAGTGGTGTCTACAGTATCTAATTAACATTTTACAGAAGACAATTCAGCAATAAGAAGTAGGTAGTGATTCTGCCTTCCTGTTTAGTACTTTAACAGCCAGTTTGGTTTCTAGATATGCATGTGTCACACTCTGTATGTTGGGGGCCAGGATTGTTGAAGGATGGACTACGACTCCATTAGTCTACCTGTGGTAGTCCACCTGTCTACCCCGATTCAAATTTTCCCATTACAACAGGAGTACTCCAAACTGCCATTGGGGCTCCCCAAGTTGGACTGCTCCCAGCTCTTATTTTGGAAAGTCCAAGTCTTGGAGAGCTTTAAGTCAACAGGGAGAACTCTAGTTTGCGAGGAACCATTTTGGCTAATTTGCAATTTTTAAACTGAATGCTACAAAGTTATCAGTTCAGCTGGCAGCCTACTTCTATCTAGGAAAATAAGGTTAGAGTGTGACAGGTATATTTTAATTTTGTGTTGCTCTAATTTCTTTACATACCTGCTAAGTGCTGTGCTAAACTGAGAATTTGTGAGGAATATTTAGTGACAGTGTGAAATAATAAGGGCAATATCGCACCTAAGGTAAAAGTCTGATTAGAATACACAGTCATCTAGCAGTAAATAGAAACATGTGCAGTTACCAAGGAAACATTTAGATAACAATTGCGTATATATGTCTTCTGGTTATCCAAAATATGTATGCTTCATAAAGACTTTTGCTGTACTTACCAGTGAGGAACCAGATGGCACATGGAAACCAGAGAGATGTAAGCTGAATGCTACCTCATTGTCTTCTCTCCTTATCTCCTCTGCAATTTTGTTATTGAGACACCTGCAGTGTAATCCAGAAAGAAAACAAGGTAATATATGTTAATTATACAGCTTCAATCATTAAAGGAATAGTGAGCTTAAAGTATTAATTTTATGTGAAATAAAATGTTGTGCCCTTCATGTATCTATGTTTTGTTTTAATACCTTGACAAAAACTTTGTCAGAACTGTTTGTCTTGCATGAAAGTTAGAAATTTGTGCTAAATTGTGTGGCATAAATAAATAGGTTAATCCACCAGTTTCCTTGTATTGTTTGTATGGCATTTTTTTTGTCTACGATCCTGACTAAATAGTGAAAAAACTCCATATACTATCCTGACTAAATAGTGATGAGAACTCCATCTACTATCCTGACTAAATAGTGATGAGAACTCCATCTACTATCCTGACTAAATAGTGATGAGAACTCCATCTACTATCCTGACTAAATAGTGATGAGAACTCCAAGGAATTCTTGTGTACAGTTAGGACTTAACAAAATTAAAGTCAGCATTTCTGGGAAATTACATATATCCCTTTTATATATATAAAATAAATATAAACACATGTCACTTAATGCACCTTCTAGAATGTGTGCTCTGTATGTAACAAATGTGCATAACTGTACTTACCAAACCCTCATCTCTTCTCTAAAATTCTATTCTTTAAATCTCACTCAGTGCACCTTTCCCATCTTCATTCACCAATTTCCAGATCAGTTCTAAATTTCCTATTCACTGACATAACCACTCTGTCCTAGTGGACATCAACCTATATCTACTGATTTACCATTGTCCTCCAATGCTGCCAAACTAGTGGACTACCTTCTCTGCTCACCAAGGAGGTCACTCTCTTGGCATTACTTTCACATGTAACTATTCTGTATCTAACGTTACAAACCCCCATTCAACCCACAATGAACCATTTCCAAATAAACTTTTTTTGTTATTTACTGAATTGCCATGGTTACAAAGGGTATTTGCAATATTGATATCTCGAAATGGAAATGGACATGGTTATCAATATTCAACGCCTCAATGGATCTGAGAAGTTGCCCACCATATCAATTTTCTTTAGGTATCCAACAGCCAGGTTGACATTCAAGGCCTCTGCTCTTTAAGAAGGTGCACCAATACATGGGCCATATATTACAAGTACGTTCCTGACAAGCTCGCTGCAAACAATGATTAAGTACACATTTGCTTATAGCCCGTTAGCCTACTATAGGATATGATGTTAGATTTAAATATAGCATGTATTTTGAACCTAAAGCAATACTTCTTTGTATATAAAAAGACTCATAAAACATTCATCGTGTAAGCACAAAAAAGTACTCTTTAAAAATTACATTTTTGAAATTGAATTACTTTTTTAATACTTATCAATTTACATAATTTTAAAGGACAAACAAAAATTAGTTTTTTGTCGATAGTGCTGAATGTATGTTGAAACATTATAACATTGCTCTCATGTTGGTAATGCAACAAAACATTGTCAGTAGAAGTAGGTGGTGGAAGTATTTGGATTTTTTTGGTGGTGTCCCTCATATTCTAGGTTTTGCCTTCACTGATTCAGTTAATGTCATATTTCTCTTACCCATCTTGGATGAAGAAGGTCTTTGTCCCACTTTCTTGGCTGAGGAGTCGGCAAGAGATTATGCCCAGCATTGTGTTACTTTGGTTAGTTTCAGCAATAACTGTTACATTCACCTGCTCGTTACTTCTGCCTTCTATGTCCCTTAAAGTCGTGCTGTATATCTGTCTGGTGTTCTTGGTGATGCCGATACCAAATCTGAAAATGCCAAACTGCACATCCCTGATGTAGTTTGTCCACACAAAGCTGGGTTGCTGGAGATAGTGGTACGCGGGATTTAAGCACAGAGTTTGGTTTTGTAAATTGCGGCCTGTGGTTTGGTTTTTGGGTACGGGTCTTAAACTATGCCCCTTTAAAGACAAAGTTAGGTATAACCAGTAATTATTCAATGCGCAGAAAACACCACATTAAACAGTATCAATGAAAAATAAAAATCTCCATATGCATTTATATATATATATATTTATAAACATCTGCTCCAAGTTTAGACAACACCGAAGTTTTTCCTTTCACATTATTTGATCCAGATTATAAATATCTATTAAATAAATGCTTAAGTTAAAACAATGGCTATATTACCTTTATCGATGTATGTGTAACCTACTCGTAACCTACTAATGTTTCTCAACAGCCCACTTTTCCAGGGTGGTTTCTAACTGATGATAATATAAACAAGTGGGCACCATGGAATATACAAATGATAAAACAACGGGGAGTGTAAAGCAGAATAATTTACGTTATAGACACAATTTCAAATGTTTTTGTTCTTTTCCCTGGGGTATACCCCCTTTTCACTCCTTGCAATGACACTGAGTGGGCACACTAACCTCTGTCTTCACTGTGTGCATATTAAAGGAGAACTAATGCTCGTAATGATAGGGGTGATTCTTAACATTGCCAGCTAATTATATTTACCAATCACCAAAATTAAAAAAAAAATCAGTAAAATGTATCATCCTTTAACTGCAGCTTGGTGGACGTCTGTATGCACTAAATGTACTTAAATAATGGAATATATTTTGTCTTCCTGAATTTGAAAACAGGAAGCTAGGCTGTGAGATGGCAGCCCCATCTGTCTTGTGTCTGTAAGCTTCAGTAAGAAAGACTAATATATATACTCATTTTATATCCTCAGAATGGTCAACAAGTCAAGCGATAATCTGTTATCTAATTTAGTTTCCATAAATAACAGTTAATGTTATCATGCACAATGTAAAGCTCTTACATTTATCAAATGAAAATCGAATCTTGTAAATGAGACTTTTTGTATGAGTGGTAATAAATATTGTATTGCATGGCAGAGCCTCTGGAATCTTTATTTGTACCATTTTCTCCACACATACAGTTCTGTTAACATAATATAAATGTTTCAGGATCTACATGCCAAATATACAATAATGGTAAAGATATCGTACTGACCATACAAGTATTTTAGTTATTAAAGCCTCAATTTTTTTCTCAGCACTCAGAAATAAAAGAAATAAAGAGTTACTGGAAATGGCATAACTAGAAGCAAGTAGGCCCTGGTACAAAATTGGGAACTAGGCCTTGCCTTTGACCTTTCATGCCCATACACCGCGGACCTGACCTATTTACTTCTTTCTATGTATCTATTTAGTGATTTCCTTTAATCTCTACTGCTGCGCCCCCTGTAGGTATGCCTGTGGTTACTGTACATAAAGGGGGAGGGGTAACTACACTGTAAACACACCTGCCTCTGTAAACCTGAAGGGATCCCAGTGGCCACAAAGTATAAGATAATCAATTACAGGCAAATACCCTGTATATGAAGGAACCATGTATAATGCCACAGCAATGGATGAGGGATACTGTTGGGTTCAGGGGGCAAGATTACAAAACTGAGTGATTTTATCACAGTGAATTTGCCATCCATAAAGAACAATTCGCTTGCATTATAGCAAAGTCAATTCTGCATATTCACTAAACATTGTATTTTCACAACAATGAAGTGAATTGTCACATGGTGTTTTCTGAACATAATCAGATAAATAGTAATGGCAGTGTATTGTAGCAAATTTGTCATGAATAAGGGACATTGTAGCAAATTGTTTATATTGTCCGGAAATTATGTTATCTTCATCTGAATCTGTTTAAATGAAACAATGTCACCATAACTATATTTTTCTACATTAATGACCACATAATGGCAAAAGACATAAATTACCATAAGGAAGTTCAGTTTCACCATTTTATTGCATTTTGGTCACTGGTATTGTCCAACAATTGTTTTTACATTCATGTTAACAGAAGACTATTTCTAGCTCAGTGGTTCTTAACCGGGGTTCGATCGAACCCTAGGGGTTCGGTGAGTCGGTCTCAGGGGTTCGGCGGAGCCTCCGCCACGGAGGTCAAGACACATACACTTTAATGATTTATCACTAAAGAAGGGTTTGGTGAATGTGCATATGAAACTTACAAGGGTTCGGTGGGTTCGGTACCGCAAATAAGGTTAAGAACCACTGTTCTAGCTCAAAATTAGTAAAATGTCACCAGAAAACCAACAAGTACTCTGCCATAATCATAACCGATTCATCACTTTTATTTGATGAAGTCAAACCCCAATATTCATGCAGGTACTCCTTGGAGAAACTGTCACTTCGACACATGATGAATACCTGTGGTGCATAAATACGCAGCTGGTGTAATATCATGAATTTTGAATTCGTAAAATCGCAAAAAATAAAAATTTTTGCTAAATATGTGAAAGTTGTGCATTTACATGGATATTTGCACTTTGAAAGACATGTCCCTGAGTGTTTGAGAAGGTCAGGGGAGACCCTAATAAAATACTGGTAACTGCTAAAATAAAGGAAATATTTCAAATATAGGGTTGTTACATTCTGACAACAGCATTCCTTTATGTTAAGATCATGATGATTGCTATGTACTGTCCTCCATGACATTGTTGTCCTATGCCCAAGAATATTTCCAGTCAGCTGATTCCAATTTACCATTTAATCACATTAATTTTTTTCCTCCACTGCTGCATCTAACTGAAGTCTTTCCTTCAGGCTTTTGTCATCAACACTGTGCCAAGCCATGTCTTTCCCTCATACCCAAAAATATCCCTTTCAATGGCAGCCAAAATATTGGATAAGAAGGCCCAGTCCCCATTATTATACCTGACACTATAGGGCAGTGGTGGCGAACTTATGGCATGCATGCGAGAGAGGGCACTCTGAGCCTTCTCTGTGCGCACGCACACTATTGCCACCGCTGCTCTATCTGCTGTTCTGGATCCCCCCAGCGAGCGAGCACTCCTTCACTATAGGCCGCGGACCCAACCTGACAGTTTTCAGGTCAGGTCCGCGGCTTATACTGCAGGTGCAGGCATTGATGAGTCGGGTCCGTGGCATATATATCAGGTGCAGGCATTGATGAGTGATGTTATCATCGGCACTCAGTGCCAAAAAGGTTCACCACCACTGCTATAAGAAATATTCATTAATGTTTTGTAATGAAAAACACATTGATTTTGTCATTTCCACATATTTGTGCCACATCCTATTCCACATTTGTGTCAAGAACATTTTGGGTTTTAAAATACATTTTTTCCTTACAGAAAAGAAGTAAAAATGAAACAAAAATTACATTTTTTTCACCAAAATTTCTCAGGTGAAAACTATATTTCACATAAATGTTTTTGGTTTCTGGCAAAAACAAGATTTCCGCCCTCTTCCCATCTTGATAAATAAGTCACTAAGAGTAGTTGCCTTATAAACCCTGTTTATATTCCTAATGTACTTTGGAGTTTATTGCTAGCAGGGAGTTTAAATATATACTGAGCCGAGGAGCAGTTCTGACCCGACCCTCTTCTACTTGCAAATGTAGATGGGTGCTGCTAGTGGTTCTTTATAATGATTGGGGCATGACTGGCAACAACATAATTTTGGATACAGTTGGATGATCTGCTGATCTAATGGTTACATATATAAATCTAGGACTTTTCGAAAACTGGGGACTTGGTAACAACTTGTAATGAATCTGATGAACAGCTGGCCATGCTTGTGTGCCATGTAGATTGATGGACAACTGAGGTAGGCTACTTCCCAGTGCAACTGATGGCCAACTGGAGTAGGCTAGTAAGCAATGCACATTAACTGGGCACTGATGGACCATTCAGGTGGACTACTGTACTCTGCAACTGATGGAGCCCTGAATAGGATGGGATAAGTAAAGGCTAAGCTTAAAAATCTTTTGAAAATTGAAAACAAATTTCAAATGGTTTTGAAATGATGATGCTGGAAAGTCCTAGAAGTAATTTTGGCCACATGTTGCTTATCTTAGCATGTGTGCTACAGAGAAATCCTTCTATATTTTCATACTTGCACGATTTAATGACTAGTAGTGGCCATGATGTTTCCAGACTGTTTAAAAGGAAATTTTGGGTAGGTCACCCAAAAACAAACTGTATTTTCCACACCATAAAGCGCACCAGATTATAAGGCGCAGTCTCAATTACGGGGTCTATTTCTGTACTTAACCCATACATTAAGGCGCATCGTATTCTAAGGTGCATGCTTACTATTTTGCATGCAATTGACATTGTAAGTGGTAACATGCATTTTGTATAACATATCGAGTAGATTTTGCTTTGTTTTCTGTTTCCTTCTTCCTTTTTTATTATACCTGATGTTTTTTTATTTTCTTCATCTGTTATATCTGTTGCACTATTGTGTGCCTTTTTGCCAGGCATTTAGCTGTTCCCTTCCTTATATTTTTAGTAGCCTCATTCTCATTGGTTGTGCCACGACCACATGATTTAATCAGAGTGTGATATCTGACAGAAGCGCCCACGACTGCTTTTTCTGGCACCCTCTTTCTACATGTGGTTATACCTCCTATTTGATCCTCTATTTAAAGTCTCTGCACTGATGCTGGCACTAGCACAGGAAGAAGCTCCCGTTTTGGAACGAAACGTCTGTTTTTTTTCAGCCTCTCTACCCCATATGTACTTTCACTCGTTTTTTTTCTATTTGCTGCTTACTTACTGTTATTGGACCCACCTTATTATGACTTAAATATGTCTAGAGTTTATTTGTGTATTTGAGTGAAGTCCCAGTCTGCAGTACTTTTTTATTATTGTGCAGCTACTTATCAAGCAGATTTCGGAACTCAGTGCACACATAAGGTGCTCAGATTATAAGATTATTCTTGAGAAAATTTAAGGCTTTTAGTTGTGCCTTATAGTGCGGAAAGTACGGTAATAAAAAAAAAGGTAGCTCTTGCTTTTCATTGTCTGTGTAACTGGCGGTTGCCCTATGCCACTGCAGGAGCCAAAGGGAAGCACTTCTCATCTGGTGAGGCGCACTTCCCTTGGTTTCTGCAGTGGTGCACGATAATCTCTGGCTACACAAACAAGGAGAAACATAAGGGTAATGGAGCAGTGTCTGAGAATCAACGCACCAATTGGACAGCTACTTACTTCCTGAAAGGTATGTTTTTATAAATACTCTCAGTTAGAGAAATTTTTTTTGATTTATAATTGTTCCTTTCTATAAATACCCAATTTCAAACTTCAACTTTAATATGTCCTGATGGAAAGTGATAGAATGCTTCCTTGACTTCACCAAGCAACAACTTTTAATCTAATCAGATCTCACACAGGAGTGCAATGGTCAATGAATGTATCTTCAGCTTTGCGCATGTCTGCATAATTACCAGGAAACAAAATTGTGATGTAATAATTATATAGAGGTTAATCTACCACTTTCTCTAATTTATAAGGATATTAATAGTCACCAAGGAGTTCCATGACCTAATAAAAGCACAAGGTTTCAGAAGTGGGTGCATTATCCTTTATAATACACTCTGCTGTTCCAGAAAACATAATAAAATACATTTATTCCTTGAAAACCATGAAACCTATTTACCCACTTGATGAGCGTGTTGCTAAAACAGCTTTATTCATTCCTTTTCTAGATTCAGCTCTTTCTTATGTCATTGGTTCACCATGAATAATTTAGTTGAAGTTTGAGGTATTATACATATTCAGAAAGACTGCAGTTCCCATGATGCCATGTCACTCAAAAAAAGATAGCAGGCAGAAGGACCAGTTCTCAGTTCTTTTGTCTCAGTTAAAATGCTGTTTCAGAAATTGCATGGGTTTAAAGGAGAACTATAGTCAGATTACATCTTTACATATGTTGTATATACCTTAGTGAGAACCCATTCATCCCAGTAGTTGTTTCATCTGAAGCTAGATAATTAAGTACAGAGCACTGATAAGCTCCCGTACTAGGCAGACATTTTTTG
>JAKJJM010100232.1:0-10658 GCA_021901965.1 Pipa carvalhoi
TTACCGGCCTGCAAAGAGGCTGATCTAAAAACAATTTTTATTTAAAGGGACCAAGACTTAATATGCTAAACTTTCGTAATGACTGGCTAATCCAGTACATTACACATGGGCCATAGAGTCCTGTATGTAAATGTCATCTGTATTTGTGGCCATGTTTTATTTTTATTGTCTAATATTATTAATTAATGTGTAATAATGTACGGTGCCCGTGTCTCCCTGCTCTCTCTCTCCCAGGTGTAATGTATAATAATGTACGGTGCCCGTATCTCCCTGCTCTCTCTCTCCTATGTAAATGTCCTCTGTATTTGTGTCCGTGTTCTATTTTTATTTTGTAATCTGTAATAGAGGTTGGGATAGCGTGGGAAAAGAAGTGACTGTAGGGGTGGAGCCAGGGGCAGGGACAGATCTGGGGGGTTAGAACTAGTAGGGAGAATATATTTTATGGGGGTAACTGCTGCACTGCTGCTCTGAGTGAGACACTTTAGGGGGTACTAAGTACTTCTACATTAAGTGGGGCATTATATGGGGGAAATGCTGCACCAAGTGGGGTTCTAGTATATGGGTGTTGTACTATTTGGGGATAACTGCTGTACTAAGTATGGCAGTTGTATGTGGGTGGTACTGCTGCACTGAGTGGGGCACTATATGGCTGAATGGTGCACTGAGTGGGGTAATATATGGGGAAATGTTGTACTGAGTGGGACACTATATGGGGGAATGGTGCACTGAGTGGGACAGTATATGAGGGAATGCTGCACTTAGCGGGGCACAAGTACATGGGGGTACTGCTGCAGTGAGTGTAATACTATATGTCCATGTACTGTTGCATGTAAGGCACTAATAAATAGAATGTACTGGTGCATTTGCAACATACAGGACACAGAATGACCAGATCTACCCACTTGGGGAATAACTCCGTCACGGTCCCCCCCAAGGGTCTGGTCCAAACGGGACTGTATGTCACTTTAAATAAAGATGTTATGTAGTGGATGTGGTTTAATTACCTCCTTGTTGCAGCCTTGTTCATCAGAATCGGGGGCACATTCAGAGATCTGATGAGGAAAAATTCTCGTGGGGGGGGGCAAGATTTGCCCAGGGCCTCTGTTTGACTAAAACTGGCCCTGTGTGCTGCAGTCTGGCACTGCATATATTTGCTGAGTCAGTATGTAGAAAATCTGGCTATTGATTTAATTGTGTATCGCAGCATATTCTCTCAAAGGTCATGACAATATGCTGTTGGGATATTTACAAGCAGGACTGCTGCAAATATTTGCAAATTATGCTATCAATAACTTTTTAAATGTGACTTCACAAAAGAACATTGGTGTAAATTTTCTAGATTTTAATTGTGTCCTTAAGTTTGTTGAATTTGAATATATGTATGTGTGTATATTTAATGTATTATGCATTGCTAGATTATGCACTGCTGAAAACCTCACCAAATAAATACAGATATAGGAGAAGTGCTCAGTATAGAACAAGTTATTTCAATTACAAGAATCATTAAGGCAGCATGAGAAGGAAAAAAAGTATCTTTAATTTAGCCTATACTGTAAAGCAAATACATATACCCTAGAGACACCACAAATTATAAAATGTAATTGTTTGTTGAAATAGAAACATGTCATCTCAACTGAGTGAACAAGGGACACAAATAAGCCAAATTAGATCAATATACATAACACCGCAAAACACAGATCTTACCCTAGAGCTTAGCATTAGAGCATAGACATAATTATGTTTGATATAAACAGTCAAGATCTGTAAAACATAAAAATGAAGTAGGGATGATTTTGTCAAATACTTTAAAGGAGAACTATAGCCAGACTACATGTTTATATATGCTTTACTATACCTTAGTGAGAAGCGTTTCTCCCCAGTAGCTGTGTCATCTGAAGTCCGCTGCTTTAATCAGAAGCACTGGAAACTCCCGAACCAGGAAATGGGTGTGACATATACCATGAAAAGGTACCCCGCCCCTTGGTCTGTTTCGTGGAAAATGTAAGGTAGTACTACCTTAAAGTTTTGTCAAAATTGGCTGGTGGGAGCAGGGTACCTTTTCATCACGTCATTAAAGCAACAAGCTTCAGATGACACGCCTACTGGGGAGAAACGCTTCTCACTAAGGTGTAGTAAAGCATATATAAACATGTAATTTGGCTATAGTTCTCCTCTAAAGCTGATTTTGTCATTTGAATGCAATGCAGCAAGATATCCAGATGTGTTAAGAGGTTTCTCTATAGAACTGAAGTTAAATCTACTGTCTTATCTTAAGTTATTGTAAATGATTGTGTTGGGATCCTATCACAAAGTGCTACATGGTGAAAGCTATTTATATGTGCTGCAATGCAAAGTTCTCATCCTTAAAGAAAATCCCAAAACAGATATAAAATGTTTCCTTTTATAAACACAATTATGAGTGCCAGAGACTCTTATAAAACTTCAACATTTAAACACAACAAAAGCAAACAATTAGGAATTAGTTGTAATAGCAGCTTACTGAGGACTTCACCAAAGTAAATACTTAAACTTTCTTCTGACTTGCCCTCTATTGGGATGCACTATGCTACCTTTGAGATTCCTCTGGGATCAATTTGCCCATTAATGACCTTGAACCAATTTTCTCTGCAGCTGTTTGTTGTGGCTACCCTTGCTATCTTGTTTGCCTGGTATTCTGTACAATACTTGGTAAACACATCATGCCTAAAACTTAATTTTAACCTAGTAGTGTCTCCTAGGAACTTAAAAATATTTAATGCATTTCCCCTTAATTTGCTTGAAGACATGGCCTAAATCCTAAACTGATCCCACAAGATTTAGGATATAAATGCTCATAGATATGCTCATAGGAACTACCTAACAAATGTTTAAGGTTGACCTAACCAATGACCCAGCCCATGTTCTTGTTCAGACTGTATGTGCTCAGTAACATATAGATGTATCTGGGATAACTTTGTGATTAAAACAATTAGTTAATTTAGACTATCTGAAGAAACAACAGTAGTAAATAACTACTGTTAAACACTGGGATTTGTTCAAATGACAAATTAGCTTTGAAGAATTTGACTTGCAGCTGATTGTAAGGCAAATCAATACTTGTGATTTATTTTTATAATCTAACATCTGTCCAGTTATATCTAATGTACAATACTAACACTCATTCAATCAAAAGTGCACCTCTGTTACAAATTCGCAAGAGTCATGAAGATTCCAAAAAAGACATTTAAAATTTTTTTACACCAAAGCAAATTAATTGTTTTTTGTAATTAGCAATCCTTTAGACATTTTTCTTTAAAACATGGATCCAATTTACGTCTTTGAAAGAGCAGTAATGTTAGACTGATCCCCTGAGTACACCACTTCATAGCTTTAAAAAATGATTTCATAGTACAGGCTTTCTTATGTAGAAACTGCTGGCGGAGTACCTACAGCTTTGTCTTTGTTAGAAAAACAAAGTAAATCATTTTTATAGTAAAACATGTATTTCAGTTTTTTCTTTGTTTTTTTTTACAAGAAAACTAATAAAAAAGGAGAAGCTTAATTAAATCTGTAGCTGAGCGAAATAGTTTTATACATGTTGCAAATGTTAGAATATATTAATGTTTTGAAAATTGGTACTTGCTGCAGTTCACGGAAAATGTTTAACGAGTAACAGTTATGGGGAAAATGATTGTAGCCTCATTTTATATGAATTCAGTTCTGTTGTCATTACTTTATAAGTACAAATGAACACTGATTATAATTTAACATATGAATTTAGAACTTTGCATTTTTGTATAACAGTTTTTTTAACTGGTGGTACCTAGAATATTAAAAAATAACAGACATGCATATTCCCATGTTACATGAAATGACATAAGAAATAAACCATTAATAAAGTCTAAAACATAATTTGACACACTGCAGTTCAAACACCAGCAGAAGAATAGGCTGAAGTCTGTATTTGACTGCCATGCCATCCAACTTGGAATTTTTATTTTTTTGGTGTTGCTGGTCCTTTAAAGAAGAAGAACTGTACTTATTATATTGTTTGCTGACTCCATCACCATGTATAAATTCAGTAGACTATTTTTTAAGTCAGCAACATTTAATTTTCTGCAGCGTATTTTTTTTTTTAGTCAAAACCATATGTTGTACAGTTTACAATGGATTTATTTATTTATTTTTTTAATAGTTGCTGGGTTTGTTAATGCCAAACTACCAGTATTTATTTTTTTACCTAGGGTGTATGGCTACTTTTAAACATGGATTAAGGGGGTCATTCCGGAAACTCAGAATTTTCCATCCCGAATTCACTGATAGCGATCTCCCATTATAAAGTGGCGACTGCGACAATTCTATTATAAAATTGTGACTGCGACAACCTTTTTAATGGGAGTTCGCTATCAGTGAATTCGGGATGGAAAATTCTGAGTTTCCGGAATGACCCCCTAAGTCTTGGCATTTGTGTTTAATGATATATATTAAAAAATATTCTAAAATACCATAATTATTAGTTGCTGGACATCACATGGTTTTACAAAATATACAGGGAATTCAACAGGTGCAAAATTAATGGGGGTATATTAACCCATAGCAACCAATCAGGAGTATTTTCTGGTATACAGGAACCTAGAATTATGTAAACACACTTCTGATTGGTTGTTATGGGTTACTAGATCTCTTTTAAGTTTGCACCTATTGATGAATTCCTCTAATAGTGTGTTGTTTTTGTCTGTTACTTGCACTTTTTTTAAATTTTATTATAATTTTTCTAACACTGATTAATTTGGTGCAAAAACTAATAATAGTGAGCACAATTTATGTCACTACTCTAAAGATGGAAATAGTAAATATATATAGCAAGTTAATGGGAAGTGTATTTTATGCCTCTTGCAAATTAAAAAGTTACATAAAAAAAAGATTTTCCGTTACTGGTATCCAGATCATTTTTTGTCCTGTAACCATTCAATTTATTATTTTAGCTATTCTATGGTCACTTCCTATTTAATTCAATACAATTATATATTTGGGGTGGGGGTCTACACTAAAAATAGTCCTTTATCTATGACTTCCCCCAAACATAGATAGGACTTTGCCGCAGAGGTAGAAGGGTTGATTTTGTCAAATTAAAGTGGGTTTTGTCATTTCAACAGAATACATCACTATGTAATGTCATTGTTGTAAGTGCTTCTACTCATACTTGTAAGTACTCAGTCAGTAAATACTTATTTTATTCTTTTTTTTTCTTACAACACCAGTTTTGTTATTGTTTTAACGTAACACAAAATGTTCATTTAAACTTACACAAAGAAGGGTAAAAATATTTAAGGGTAAACATATTTATACTCTGGAAATCCCATATATACTCAGGAAATCCCATACGAATATATCCTTTTGGGTTTAATGTTAAATAATATATTGAAGGTCTTCATTGTCTGTTCTTACAGATTATATAAGTGAATGTAATGAAAACTCTACACTGTAAAAGTGTGAGTGGATTTGTGCGTGCTTTATATTTTATTAGAGGCCCCATAACCTCTGTACATCATTGCCTGGATGCCCCATACATTGAACAATATAATAAAATGAAGCTGGAGCTAATGCTATTAGATGCAAAAAATATAGTTGTTTATTTCACATCATGTTTCAGGTCCCTTGACCCTTTGTCAAGTATTCACTTGACTATAATGTTGAATATAATAAAAATACATTGTTATAGTTCTGATAACTCTCTGAATGTGAACTATTCATGTCAAAAAGAAAAGTGTTTTACTCATAATTGTATGTGTTATTAACTTATGAGATATCAGTACTTGTTGCTAAAATATGTAGTCATTACACTTTTTATTTTATATAATTATTCTCTTACTGTTTCAGTTTTTACAAGTCAAATTATGTGCAAAGATTCCACTATTCCAGGCCTGTAAGAAAGGGTTCCATTGATCCTGAAAATGAATTTGCTGTAAGTATATTACTGAATAAAGATGTCATTATTATGTTTACATTTCTTTATTATATCAAAGTTGTTTAACTTATTAAAAATCTCCATGTCTGAATATCCTACCTTAATCAGCAAATCAATTGTGACTACAATTAAACCATTTTGAGTGTATGTGCATTAATGTATAGCCCATTCACCAGCTTGCATGCAGATTTATCATTGGGTAAAGTTTAATTGCTGAAGTAAACATGCATTTTACAGCAATTAATGATCTTAAAAGAACAGTCAAGTCACCAACAGGCTTCAGTCGGTATATTTTTTGTAAAAACAATGTTTACTTATTTTTAGCTGATTCAATGTATAGTCACTTTCTTACAATTTTCCAATTTCTTTCCCTGCAGGAACTCAGTTACAATCCTAAATGGGAACTAAAATCACAGGCTGGCTGCAATGCTACAAGCCAGACAGCCTGTGACTGGCTAAACTCCTAAATCAGTAAGCTAATTGGCTAACCTGTAGGCTTCCAGAGTTCTCTGTTTCACATTAAAATTGAGAACTGTAGAAGCTCAGAGACAAGGGGTTAGGACTGTCCTTCAGCTCTCTTATCCAGCATTGATGTGCAAGAAGTGGTGATAGGCTCAGCATGGCTTGCACATGGGTGAAAGAGTGGGTACCCTCTTAAGTCCCTGCAGTGGCAGCGCTGTGCTCTTTGGTTCAGTTTTAAAACAAAGAGATCAGCTGGCTGTAAGGCAAGCTCCCTGGCTGCCTGAAAAAGGTAATTTAGCTACTCTTTATGTAGCCTTTAGATACTCTATAAGTGAGAAATTTGACAAAGTAAAGGATTTTGTGGAAGAATTAACATCATGCATGTGTACAATATGTGAGTGTTGTGGGCTAGTTCCAGATTATTCATATATAGTTGCAACTTTAAGTACATCTGGGACTCTCTCTGGCACATAGAGGATGTTGACACTAGCCCGCAATCACAGGATACAGGAGGTATTACAAACTCTACAACCACCAATGTTCGTTTTGGGATAAGTAGTCATATAACAAAGTTATTTGTCTTATTTGCTCTTTAAAAGAAAAAAAAAAGGATTGTTGGGTTGAAAAATCTGTAGAGAAAAGAGGTAGAAACATTGTATTTTACACTCAGGTAAGGCATGTATTCTGTATATTATACACCTCAGAAGGTTGAATAATGTATAATGTACATGGGGGATGTGGAGAACATGTATAGGCAGCAAGCAAAGCATTTGTATGGCAACCAAGAACATTCTTTTATTCCACAGAGCAGGTTACAACATTTGTCAAACATTATTCTTTGGGTGAAGGTTTATCAAGGAGTAAGTAATAGTAGAAAAATAATAATTCTGTGAGTTATAGCAGGAAAAATGAACAAAAAAAAAAATAATCTATGCTATTAAAATATATTATTAGTATTTATAATTATTTGTTATATATTAATACATATTATGTTATTGAATAAACTATTATTATTAGAAAAATTATTTTGGCTGAATATTACACATAGAAGCACTGTGATCAAGGACTTTATGCTTTTGTTTTCCTTGTAATTAAAAACTTTATGGATACCTTCATTTTTTATCTTATCATAAGTGCATTTTATTGTAATGATCCCTTTGTGATTTTATTACTAAGGAATTAATAATACAATGTCGTTTAAATATGTAATAATTTTATCAGCACATTTTAGGAGTGGCTATAAATTTACATAAGGATTTAGAATCCAACATATGCCAGGCTTTCCTATTCTCTGGAGCAAGGCTTGTTCAGTAAATAATGATGCTGTTACTGAATACATTCATGCTTCTAACCAAGCATGCAGTCTAAACATTTGTAATTGTATTTGAAAAGAACTTACAATAGAATGGAAAATACAGAAACCCTTCCTATACAGTGAACACCTAGGTTACAATAGAAAGAATAAACGCGTAAGTATCTCAATCATTCTGCTTTGAACAGCAGGATACACATTGTTGTCCACTGTTCCCATTCATTTTCCCCTTATAATTATTTTCATTGAAGCTTTAAATAATTTATTTAAAAATAATACATATGGTCATCAAGTTCGACCCATTGCTAAAGCATTTAATAAACATATTAAATCTGTTAGAAATCATCTTCTAAGAGTGAAGATTATTTTTCACTTTTAGAATATGAGTCATATTTACGCCAGATAAACATTACGTTCTTTTGAGTAAATCACAATTTCCTATACAGATATAGAAAGTGTAGGGGGTAATGGCTAAGTCCTCACTGCTATGGGTATATTCCTTTGCAGCTGCTATGTTCCATTGAATGTAATTGTGCAAGAATGGCTTTTATGGCTTGTTTGTTATATCAACATTCTGTTGGTTCGGTAGAGATAGATATCTAAGCCCTTCCCTCTTTGTCATATGTCCTTGCCTTTATAATTTATGTAGGAAGAGAAAAAGTTTCATGTGTGTGGGGATCAAGAAAATGGTACCTTTGTGAGATGAGGAGTGTTGATATGGGTAATACCGATCAGCGGTTCCTAGCCAGTGATCTTAGGGATCCATACTGGAGAATAAGATACTAGCAAAGGAGTAACATTTGGCTAGGGGATTAGTTAGTAGGTACAGAGTGCATTTTAAAACTACTAAGAATAACTGATTTTTGTCCAAAGGCTTGAATTTAAAAAGAAACCATAACTTGGGGCTACGTTTAGAATTGATCCTTGGTTGGGGTTGCTTGAAATAAATCTGAATAATTTAACTTGAAAGAAAAAAATTGATAAACACTCTCTTTGAGGACTGGATGCTCAGATCATGACCCTGGAGCAGCATTTTACTTTGATGAAAATGCTTACCATGATATTGTAAGAAGACATCCATTGAAGTGCTCTAAGATCACAATTTCAATCCCAGAACTTTTCTCACATTTTGTACTATGCCTGTTTGTGCACATCATGTAATGTCAGCCAATTCCTCAGCTAAACAGAAGTCCATATCACAGGGGTATTCTAGTCATAGAGGGGCTCTGGTTTCATGTAAAACAGGGTCTTCCCTAGTCAGATCCACTGGGGATTATACGAATTGTGAGCAGGCAAATATCTTTCTAGCATTACACATACTTTAACATAAGGATGACAGATCTACTTTGAATAGAGCAAATATGAACTACATGGCTGTGAGGTTTAACCTTTCCCTACTTGCCCATTTTAAATCAATGTCATTTTTAGTTGCCCCTAGCCTTTCCAAATTATGCGAAAACTGAATTATTCAAAGAGAGCCCATTGACCCAACACATTCTTAATTCAATTTTTTTACTTTGTCATATATAATTTATATCATAGATACTCTGCAAACGAAATACTTCTCTGCTCTAGCTGCAAAAAAAAATTAGAATTTCCAAGCAAGATTTATTGTGAAGAAGCAAACACTTCTGTAACATTTTATTTTGTTACAGAGTCATGCAGTGAATAATGCTGTTATTGTTATTAAATAGCCTTGCAGGACAATAAATATTCATAAAATCTGTCACAAGTGGTTCTTGACAACTATGCTTACTGGTAAGTGGAAAATGATAAAACAAGATAATTTATTTTTGTGTAATGGGTAAGCAGGTGTTCAAGTATATATGTATCTTTATTCAATCATCGCTAGAAAATGTATCAGTCATGCAGTCTAAGAGACAATATGTGATACAGCCAATGAAAAATATGAAAAATGAACTTTTACCCTTTTTTTTACGTTTTTTTTATAATGAACCTCATGCAAGAAATGTAAGACATATCACAAGATAATTCAAATATCATGTTCCATTTGTAAAGAAGGACCCAGTGCATATTATTAAGTAGTGTCACTTATTATACGGGTCATAATAGACTAAAGGGCTTATTCATTAAAATGTCAAATATTTGCGCAAAGGTATGTATTCACAGTTACTTGCAAATTAGCACCACTTTATGTTCATGTGCACAGGTAATTCAACTATTTATCAAGCATCAACGTCTGTCACAGTAGCGGTTCACATTCACCAGTTTTACTTCGCCAGATTTAAATGCCGAATTAGGCGGCTGATTGGCAGAGCTCCTACTGTCCAACTGACTATGCCACTCAATGCAATAGATGGCTACTGATGCGTTCATGTCTTTGCTATGAAAATCCTCTGTTTAGTGAATAAGAAATAGAGAATCCATGCATAGCAAGTGCAACCCAAAGTGATGATAATTCCCCTTTCCAGTTTAATTTTCACTTTGATGAATAAGCCACAACACCCCACAAACAAGTTACATTCAAGGAAACTCATCAACAGTTGACAATAAACTTAACTGTAGCAACCAGTGCCAAGCGGCAGCTGCCAAAGCAAATAGGATCATGGGATGCATCAAAAGAGGCATAGATACACATGATGAGAACATAATTATATCACTTTATAAAGCACTCTTCAGACCACACATGAAATATTGTGTGCAGTTTTGGGCACCGGTGTACAAGAAAGATGTGGTTGAGCTTGAGCGGATTCAAAGGCGGGCTACTAAACTAATAAAAGCAATCAGTAAAATACAGTACCAAGAAAGATTATCAAAACTGGAATTGTTTAGTCTAGAAAAAAGAAGATTAAAGGGTGACCTTATAACCATATGTAAATATATTAGAGGTCAGTACAGAGATCTCTCCCACAATCTATTTATACCAAGAACTGTAAGTATAACAAGGGGGCATCCTCTACGTTTAGAGGAAAGAAA
>JAKJJM010100339.1:0-14296 GCA_021901965.1 Pipa carvalhoi
AAATCATCCAGCTTCAGATGGAAAAACTACTGGGGAGAAATGCTTTTTACCATGGTATAGTACTGCATATGTAAAGATGTAATCTGACTATAGTTGCCCTTTAAAAAAAAGAATGGAACAACAAATATGGCTACACTGCAACGCCTTTCAGACTAGTGAGGGGGAAAAAAAAACCCATAACTATTTAAAACCAGCACGTGACTTGAAGAAGTCAGTATCATGTTAAAGCTGAAAGAGTTATAGGGGGATTAGTGCAAATAAAAGCAACATCTCAGGCTCCTGTACATATTTTAGTTAGTCTTTAAGCAGGGATAAGGGTGGTGCAGCAATCTTCCCCTGCATTGAATCTGTTCTTTGTGTAATGGAGGGGGCAGGGACGATTATCTTCACTGCTACTTCTGGGAAACACAGTGCACAAGCTTCATCAACAAGCAGTTCAGTCATTACATTACTACATTTCGTAGGAATCCGATCTATAAAACACTTGAAAAGACAATCAAATCAAAGCCGGGGAAACAGACAGCAAGATTACATGATTCATGTAATTCATGATTAAGTTTTAGTAAGACTATCAAACAACTGTTGTGAATAAAAACAGTCCAATATTTAAGAAAGAATAATAAAGTAACAATGCCCGAGGCACTTACCATTTTAAAGTATCAGTACAGTTATCGCAATCCCTCCAAGACCATACCCTGTTTCCCCCGTGCAGATCCAGGAAGCTTGTGTTAACTGGCTCACACACAGAACAACCAATCATATTTCTCTTCCTGATTTCCACGCCTTACTTTCAGAAATGCTTTGTCCTCTGATTGGCTAAATCGAGTTTTCAGTTCTTTCCCCTTTGCCCTTTGTATCCAGTAGTATTGAAAACCGCAATGTCCAGTTCAGAACTCTCATCTGAGAACATTTCGATACTAGATTAGAAGATGTAAACTACAGTGATGCAATTACACCCACGTAATGTTCCTGTTTAGTGCCTTTGGTCACGCTCAGTTCTAATGGATTTGCCCAGCTCTGTGAGTGGTGTTTCCAGGCACTGATAAGCAGAGAAACTGCATGGTATTTTTGCAATGTCTGCGTTCCTATGAACATGAAATCATAAGACTAGGGACGAAATCTATAAAAGTCGAAAAGACTGATTTCAGTATTTCAAATGTTATCGATGGCACAAAAATGGGTACTGATGGAAAAATATCGATCGATACTTTTCGATCAGTGTTTTCCAATTGAAACTTTTCGATCTGTTACTGCAGATTGAAAAATATCGATCGATCAATCCATCGGTACTCATTTTTGTGCCATCGATAAAATTCGAAAAGGTTGAAATTGGCCTTTTCCACTTTTATAAATTTCGCCCACAGGAATCCCGATGGCTACGTTTCGGTGCTAATACCCAATTTCCAGATTATGGAAATCAAAAAACACAGATTTCCATAATCTGGAAATCGGGGCTTGGCAAATTAAGACTGAAAAGACTCCAATCGAGTCTTTTCGGGCATAATAAATTTAGCCATAGGTTTGCTCTCTTCCGGGCTTGAGAATGAAAGTGAAAAGAATCAAAGCATATTTTCTAATAATTTTAATTGAACATAACAGGTGTAAAATCACACACCTGCAAACTTAATTACTGAAAATTGTGCAACTTGTTAGTATCAGTGCTGTTTTTCTAAAAAAATTCTTCCCCCTTCTCTCCATCCCCCTCCCCAACAAACCTTGCAGATTTCCCTGAAATTTCTAAAGCACTATACTACCACTTTACTACAAGTAAATTGTAGTGTCACATGACCCAAAACAGCATCAAGCCAGAACAAAAGCTCAGCTTGACCTATCTGGAAATCAGCCCTGGTTAGTATGATTCTGTTGGTAGATAAATATACCTCTCAACTTTCCAGAGAGGATAGCTCTGCCCCTTGATAGTTTTAGTGGCGTCACTGACGCAGCACCCATTTTCCTTTGTGCACCAATGAGGTTTTAGCCGATGCATAGTAACATAGTAATATAGTTTATAAGGCTGAAAAAAGTCCATCCAGTTCAGCCTATTTTTCTGCAATGTTCATCCAGGGGAAGGCAAAAATCCCATGAGGCAAGAGCCAGTTATCCTCATATTAGGGAAAAAATTCCTTCCCAACTCCAAATATAGCAATCAAATAATTCCCTGGATCAAGATCCCACCTTCAGTTATCTAGTACCCATAACTTGTAATGTTCTGACACTGAAGGAACGCATCCAAACCCCTTTTGAACTCTTTAATGGAATCAACCATGACAACTTCTTCAGGTAGAGTGTTCCAGAACCTCACTGCATGCAAATCAAATGGCTGGTTCTTTATGAATTGGTATAGGAAATGTAACAAATTTGAAATTTGCAGTATTTATCAGTTGCAACAATAATTCTCACAGGTCTGAAAGAATTTAAGGGAACAGACATATTTGTTGCAGAATTCCTTGATTAGGTAATTACACATTGATTCCAAAAAGAAGGAAGATACTGTGATAGCAATGAATACCAGGGAAGGATCCTCTCCTGGGCTGGTGCGCGATCTGCACCGAGGCCCCCTCTTCCTATGGCACATTATATTGATTGCAGCAGTGGTGGCCGGGCCCCCTGAAGAATCAGTCATGGTCACCACCATGACTGCCACAACCTCTGTAGGTATGCCACTGATGAATACCTCCCAAAGTTCATGCTTCAGTATAATAGTAACATCTCACATATCCTCTTAACATTTTTAACTCTTGTAAAGCTATTTTAAACACTTCCTTGTGCTTAAATCCGCATCTACTCTAAAGCTATTTTAAACACTTCCTTGTGCTTAAATCTGCATCTACTCCTGGGCTTTAGTACAACATAACTCAGTCACTCGGGGATAGGCCCCACTTACATTACAGAAAACAGGAACACAAATTTAACTTGAGGTAGCACAGTTGCATTTCATAGAACATAGTACATCTTTATGCTTAGTTACCCATCCATTAACAACCAAGGGACTGGAGCAGCTCTCACCACTTTCTGACTGTGCACAGGAATCTTAACTTTTGGGAATACTCAGAGGAATTTTGCATAGCATCTGAGACGTAACCAGCTTAAGTGCTTCTCACTCCAGGGGTACCACTATCTTCAGACCTAGTGAACTGCCACCCTAAGCCCTGCCACTGAGACAATGCTCTAGGTACCTTATATTTCATGCAAGACACCTGAGTATACTAAATCCACTGCACTCCTTTTTAGTGAAGCTACCTTTCTGTACCTAGGGCTAATTATTATGTCTGAAGTGATCTTTTACTGGGCTCTGCTTACATAATCTGCTTTGCAAGCACCTGACACCCTTCTGGTGGAGGCTCTGGAGCCAAAGACCCACTTCCTTCTGAAATAGCAGTTTATTTTAACTCTGAGATCCCACCCAGAATTTACATACTGTATTCATACACAATTCTCTTATTGCAATAAATTACTTACTCTACTAGATGGAGTCATGCATTTCACACATATTGTCTTCAGCACAATATTATGTCTTCGCCAGGAACATTCCCTCTGTACTTTTAAAACCAAACTGAAATCCTACCTTCTGGAACAATAGCACTGATTTTCATTACTGAATTTTATCTATATATCTTATTGTATCCTTATTTTGTTATTTATACTTATTATTTGTATTTATTGACCTGTGTTTCGACACAATGGTACAGCTATTATTACACCCTATCTGTATATGTAATGTTTTCTTCCCATTTAGACTGTAAGCTCTAAGGGGCAGGGACCTCCAACCTCATGTGTCATCCACAACCTAGCACTTAGGTGAACTATCCTTGTGATACTACACTTGTATTGTTTTTTGCACTTTTCCCTTATCTGTATTGTTCTTGTGCTGTGTTAAATTGTACAGCTCTGCGTAAATTTGTGGCACTTTATAAATAAAATTATACATACTACATACAAATAATGAACTTCTTATACATAGACTTTTCTTTAGGAAATGAAATCTCTATTATTTACATTTTCCTACACTTATTCAGTTACACCCTTGCCCATCCCTTTTCCTATGTTATATCATGGGTAACAATATTTGTTTAGTATTATACTACTAAAAATACCAGCTATCTGCTAATGAGACTGTTCACTCCCTGTAGAGTTTATCATCCTGCAGTGATTACATCTTTTTGCTTAACTTCCACCTTCTATTTTATTAGGGTGTGGGAAAGACTGTGTTTGGGATATCAATTTTGTTTAATTTCTATTTTCAATCCAGGTGCAGTATTTAATAAGCATATACTATTTATGGATCAGGGACTCATATCCTCTTCTTTTAACCCTTTCTTGGCACTTAAACAGTGATATATATTCATGATTCTATGTTTATAATTTATTTAACATGCTGAGCACTTCCTCCATGTCTGCATTATAATATATTATACCATTAAATTGTTGAGCACTGTATAGCCTAGCAACATTATACTAATAAACATCTAAATACATACTGCAGGTATTGGTTTCCACAGATACTTTGTTTTTTCTGTAATATAACATTAATTTCAATTTTCTGTTTGTCTTTCTTTACTTTTACAAGATGCAATTATTAACAACGGATATATTTATCAAATATTGGCCGCACCATTTCTATATCTACCAATGTGCCAGGAGGAACAGCAGGACTGTACTGTTACCCCCTGGTACTGATGTGACTAGTGACATCACCAGCACACCCCCCACTCCCCTCCTGATTGGTTGATGTGCCAGTGACATCCTTTAGGTAACGGGGAGCACTAGGAGAATGGGGGGGGGGGGGGACTGAGCAACCAAGGACCAGGGAACAGCGACCTGGGACCACATGACAGAACCCAAAAATCTGTCCACGAAATTCGGAACAGTGGCATTTCTACTGTAGTATTTTAGCATTATCGTGCATTTTAACACTCCTGGTTTCATTATTGTTGATGGCTACTTTAAAGGGGCCTGAAATAAAGAAGTTATTGATGGCCTATTATTTATTCTAAAATCTGTTTTTTTAATATGGATAAATGGATGGATTTTTTAATTGTCCTGTTATTACACATAATTATTTTTATACTGCTATTATCTCTTTTTATCCTGCTATTATCTCCTTGTGTAGAAACTGTCATGCAGGGAATAGTTTTTAACATTTTTGCAGCTTTTCTAGCCTTTATTACACTGCACTTCTGGTAAAATCACAGCTCTGCCCTTTATTTCCTGGCCCCATTACTTAACATGGAAGGCATTCCTTCTTTTCTACTAAATCGCTGTTCTTCTGCCCTTGTACCAGCCCTAACGCACCTCTTCAGCTCTTCCCTATCCTCCGGTATATTTCCGTCCTCATTCAAACAGGCCTGCATCAAACCCATCCTCAAAAAAGCTACACTGGACCCTCAATGCCTCTCTAACTACCATCCTATCTTTCTCTTGCTTTTAGCTTCTAAACTTCTGCAATGTCTGGTTTGCACTCGCCTTACTAACTATTTGCATGCCTATCACCTTCTGGATCCTTTGCAATCTGGTTTTCGGCCTGAGCACTCTATGGAGACTGCTCTGTGCAAACTTGCAAACGGTCTCCAGATTGCCAAAGACAAGGGACCTATCCTCTGCATTTGATACTGTTGATCACTTCCTACTTGCTCAGATTCTCCATGCGCTTGGTGTCTGTAATTAAGCTGCATCTTGGCTGACCTTTTACTTTTCTGATCACTCCTTCTTTGTCTCCCATGCTCAATGACTTTTCTTCTCCTATCCCACTTAGTGTCAGGATGTCTCAAGGCTCTGTGCTTGGTCTCTTCCTGTTTTCCCTGTACATGTTTTCCCTGGGTGACGTCATCAGCTCATTTGGTCTTATATAACACCTGTATGTGGATGACACCCAAATTTACTTATCTGCCCAATACTAAAATCTCTAACTGTCTCCTGGCTATTTCCTCTTGAATTGGTACGATGCCGTCTCAAACTAAATCCTGATAAAACTGAACTGATTATTTTCCCTCCAAAACCTGGTCCTACTCTCTCCGTTTCCATTTCAGTTGATGATGTGATCATTAACCCTGTTACTTCTGCATGTTGTCTTGGGGTGACTTTTGACTCTGCTCTTGTTAGGAAATATGCTCACCTTCGTCCTCGTGTCAAGGTCCAGTGTCTAGTTCCGACGCGGTCGCCATCTTTTCCTGTGTGGTGCGGTTGCGGGCGTTGCACTCTTTTGGCACCTAAATACACTCTGGTAGGCGACGCAATCAGACGTGGCATTATGTCTAAGTGCCTATTTAAACCAGCCAGTTTCCAAGACTGGTGCCCGATTATAGAGCTTTTGTTCTTGGGTGTTAGTTACTATATTCTCTTTTCCTGTGTATGACCTCAGCCTGTTTATCATTTATGGTTGTTCTCCGCCTGGCTTGACCCTTACACTTATTTCCTGACCTTGAACCTCTGCTGCCAGTCCTGACCCTTGATATGTTTATTGACCACTTTCTTCTCAGCTGTTTCCCATTTGTGCATTACAGTCCTAGGGGCCGCGACCTGGGCATAGCACCGCCGCTAAACCCTAACCTCCTTGTGGGGGCTCTAGGAGAAGACCGAGTGTGTATTAGACTCTGCGCCTTAAGTTTTATCAGTATCCTGCACATCCTACAGCTACTACTTCCTTCAGAGTGGCGTCAACGTCATCGCGGCTACTGCAGACATGTGTAGTGATGATTTCACTGATCAGTTCACCCAATGCTGAGCGGAGAAACCATCACTGTGCTGCTCTGCTCCGCCAGTGATGGTCAGGAGGGGAAGCCAGAGAGCAGCGTCATAGCTATAGTGATAGCTATTAAACTGCCGTTGTTCTTGAAGGTAAGCTACTCGATTGCCCATCAAAGTGAGGACTTCCCATCTAGTGCCAGGTAAGTTTTATAATATATGATTTTGTTTTTTTGCCTTTAGTTCCCCTTTAAAATCACTTCACTCTGTTGCCCCTCCCTATATATCTTCCCTTGTTTGCTCATATACGCCTAGCCGTCAACTCCGCTCCTCACAAGGCATCCTTCTCTAGGAACCCCTTGTAAAGACTGCCCATTCTCATCTTAAACCCTTCTCTCTTGCTGCGCCTTATCTTTGGAATTCTATACCCCTCTACCTCTGCCCAGAGCAATCCATCAATATCTTCAAAACTAAATTGAAATCTTACCTCTTGGAGCACTAGCACTGGTTTTCATGTCTATATTTTATCTTTAAACAACTATATATTCTAATTTTTAACATTTTTTCTTTATTTTCTTATTTAATTGGCACCTATAGCCTAATTAACTGACACTTTATGCTACTGCATTTGTTACCCTCCTATCTGTTTATGTAAGTCTTCCTCCTATTTAGATTATAAGCTCTATGGGGCAGCAACCTATATCCTCTTGTTTCAATCATGGCCTGGCACTTAGAGTGATGTATTGTCTTGATTATATGCTTGTAATTTACTTCACTTGTTCTTTGTTACGCACTTCCCTTGTCTGTATTAAAATTGTATTGTTGGATTGCATAGCGCTTCGTAACCTTGTAACACTTTATAAATAAAAATATACATACATACATACATACATACATACATACCCCCAAGTGTCCTAAATTCAGCAGGACAGTCCAGTTTTCAGTTCCCTGTCCCAGGGTACTGAAAGGAAGGGGTAAGGAAGAGGAGGGTGGGAAAAAAAGAATGGAGAGAAAAAAAGATGAATGAGAAAATTAGGGGAGGATTAGAAGATCAGGAAAAGGAAAAGAAAAGAAGGGGAGATAAAGTGAAGGGCAAAGAGGAAATAAAGGGGAGAATAAAACATCACAATAAATTCTACATTATTTCTAAAATTGCATTTAGTAAAATAACTTTTCCCTAATCAAACTTCTTTCATTTTGCTAATATAGAAATATTATCATATTGCTTGTAAAGACCTTTTGGAGCATAATGTCTCTGATTTTCTTATGCAAAAGGCTTCTTGTTTAATGGCAGTTCATCCCTCTTTTTCCTGTTTTGCCACCGTATCTATAATTTAAAACCATAGTTGACTTACTGGATGTTTGGCAAGGGGCTGTTCACATTCTTATTTCTTTATGTTCTGCAATACATTTTATACAAGGTCTTATTGTTTTCCTTGTATGAATTTTAAAGCAAGGCACCTAGTGATCTGCTTAGTATTCTACCCACAGTTTAGAATTGAAGTGTGCATGCAGACAAATGTTTCATACTGATAAACAATAAAGAGAACTAAAATAGATTTGCTAAGAATCAGTTTCATTAAATCACAAAGCAGCAGTTATTACAACCATCCAGAGCCAGGGCTGGTTCAACCACTAGGTAGCCAAAGGCCCTGAATACATTTTTATTTATTTACTTAAAGTTGAACATGATGATCTCAATGACTTGGACTAATTTTGTCCTTATTGCTGTATGGGGACTTCTGGGTATTACCTATTTGCTAAGTAAATAAACTGACAAAGTTCAGCACTGCTCTTCCTCTCCCAAAATTTGACATCAACCCAATCTGCCCCCAACCCAGCCCATCTTTTAGACATAGGGCCTTATTGACTAAAGCCCAAATAGTCACTTAGAGCTATGAATTTGCATCTATTCTCCACTTCCCCATGTTCTCTTATTGACTAAACTTCTTCAATGTGGCGAATGCCTGACCAATTCAGGCGTCTACTATAGTAGTGAACTTACGGAGCTCTTCACATTACTCTGCATGTGCTTACACAGGTACTTATAATGTTGACTAAGATGCAGAGTGTGTTGAAGGAGCAAGTGCGACTAGGTCAACTGCTCCGAATTCACCTGTATGACATCGTCACTTCAGAGTAGTGAATTGGGGGGGGTGGCAGGGCTCCAGTGTTGCATAAGGTGACTGTGATTAAGTGAAAACATACTTAGAGACAAATCTGACAGAAATAAATAGAATATTCACAGAATACAGTTAGTGGGACAGTGTGAGACTGACGTCACTGCTCTTCACTTGTCAAATTTGCCTCACTCTGCATGACTTCTCATCATACTTCCATCCACCTGACTACGCCACACTAGGCATCTGACGAACTGCAGAGGGTCCAGAGTGGGTGGTAACAGGGACTTGATATGTTTCATGACAAGTCTCTCAAAGATACACTATAAAACATCACAAAGAAGGAGATCTCTGTGTTCCTGTGGAGCATCACGTTTTGCAGGTTGAACTCAATATACAAAACATGGAAATAACTAGAAAAGTCATAAAAAGTGTTGCAACTGAAGAATTGAAATCAAATACTGGCCTTTTCACTTCCGAGGGTGCGGTGTTCACTCTCACAAGGTAGAATATAAACAAAGATTAGATGGTGGAAGAAAGGCTCCAAAAACAGCAATCACTGCAAACCCTTTATTGGGTAAATAATTACACACAACATGTTTAGGGCAAGTACCCTTTGACAAAGGGTAACAACATATTTCGGGCAACTGCCTTTTGACAAAGGGTACTTGCCCCAAACATGTTGTGTGTAATTATTTACCCAATAAAGGGTTTGCAGTGATTGCTGTTTTTGGAGCCTTTCTTACACCATCTAATCTTTGTTTATATGGAAATAACTAGTATTGAAAAGACACTTTACAAGCACACAGTAAAGAAAAACATTTGAACCTAAAATGTTTTGACTCAAAGAACTATGGACTAAATTATGACATTGGCTTTCTTAGATATTATCAATAAAAACAAATTTGTATATTTATTATTTATTTTCCTTCCTCTCACCCTCAGTTTATCTTGTTAAAGAAGAATTATAGTGCTGATATAATTACCCACATACATATAAAACTCTGTTATACTAAACCAATTGCTAACTCAAATAGTAAAAAAATGTTTAGTGAAGAAATAAAACTTACCGTTAGATTCTCCGATGGGCTAATGAGTGCCGCCATTTTGTCCTCCTCCCTGCTCCCTCCCTTCCCTCCTGCAAGCTAGGCAATGCGATGAAGAAAAACCTGCCCAACTGCTATTGGTTAAGCAGTGTGCTGACCTTTAGGCGTCATCAATCAGTAACTACACTGGGGGTCCAGAGGACCCCCACACCTCCCCCACCATCAACCCCCTATCCCCCCAGCATCACCTCCCCTACCCAACACTAATAATCATTAACCAGCATGTAAGCGGTTAAATTATTTAAAACACAATTATTTCCATAGCACCACTGTAATATTATCGCTATGGAAATAATTAGTTTAAACTAAATTAACCCCAACTAGTAGGGATCCATAGGACCTCCACACCTCCACCCAACATCACCCTCCACATAGCACTAAGCTAGGTGGGGAGATTGCTAAGTGCACGAAGCTGACCCCTGGGAGCCACGTCCCTTCCCACTACTCCCTGCCTCATTGTGTCCCTCTGTGGGCAGGGAGCCTGTAGAAATACAAAGGGGTCCCTGGGACCCCTATCCCCTCACTCCCACCAACGGCTAATCGGGAGGGCTTCCTACTGGCCCCCCTACCCCAGTAACCAAGTGGGGTAGGGGGACATCAACCTTAACAAAGGTGGTCAGGACTGACCCCCACCTCCTTTAGCCTAAGGGGGGCAGGGCTCCCTCACCTGGAGGGGGTCAACAAAGGTAAGTATATGACTGGGAATCACCCTTATCACCAAAAAAATGAAAATACCTCATTAACCTGCACTTTCTAAAATTCTAAAAGATTTCTAGAAATTATTTTTTTGGGGCATGCAAATTATACTTACCAATCACCTCCTTTGCTCCGGCATCTGCTTCAAAAACATTGATCTTCTTTTCTTCTGTTCCATTGCTGCAATACTCTTGTAGTTCAAACCTCCTTTCTTCTGTGCATGCTCAAACTGATTTTGCACATGCTCAATCAGCGATGTTGAAAAGAAAGCAGTAAGTAAAGAGGATCATAGCACTGGAACAGAAAAAAAGTAGATCAATGATTGGTGTTTCTTGAAACAGGAGCCAGCGCTGGATTGAAGGAGGTGATTGGTAAGTATATTTAGCATGCCCCATTAAAAATAGCCCCTAGGCAGGACAAGCATTAGTTCTTTATTTTCACTTTACTGGGCTATTGGAGCATGTATTATCAAAATTTTCACTGAATCCAATTCAGGTCTGATTTTTATCTTCCATACTATCTTTGCATCTTTAAAATCACTGTATAGGAATTGCAGGCATGACATTTCAAATAGCATTTTTTTTAATAATGTTAGTGGTCCTTTAAAAGATACAATTTTTGCTAGCTATGGGCGAAATTTATTAAAATCGAAAATGCCATTTTCGATATACATAATTCGAAAATGGCATTTTCGATTATGGAAATCCGAATTCTTATTTGGAATTCCGAATTTTTATTCGGAATTCCGAATAAAAATGTGAAATTTCGAATTTCCATACCCTCTAGTAAATGTAACGAGCGGTGCTTCCATGCAAGCACCACTCGTTACATTAGGCTGCTCAATGCAGCAGCCGCTGGGGAGACTCATCTCTCCCTAGCGCTTCCTGATTGGCCTTAGCCAATCAGGAGCTGCTGACGTCACGGATGATGTCAGCGGCGTCCAATTCTATTCGCTGAGCGCTGACAATTGTATTTACCATCGCTGACGTCATTCGTCACGGCAGTCTTCACAGCGCTTAGGCTGTCACGGAGCCTGTGCTAAGCCCCACCCCTTATGCAAATGAGCGATGAGACCATCACGCTCATTGTGACCCGGTGAGAGGAGAGCTCTCACTGGGGGAGAAATGAGCATGATGACATCATTGCTCTATTTCACTGCCGGTGATAGTGAGTAAGAGGAGCTTTGGGCTGGCAGCTGGGCCCTCTATAGAGCTGTGAAGACTGCCTCAGTGCAGAGAAGATACAGGACAGAAGAAGCTGGGAGTGCATCGCTGGAGCTTACTAAAAGATACTTATGTAATATAATTTTTTTTTTTACAGCTTTAGTTCTCCTTTAACTATAAAATTACTTTATCCTGTTATTATCTTTTTGAGAAGAATGCTTTACCCAGGAAAGACATTGGAGGAAATTTATAATGGCCATTTCAACCTTTAGAATTCATTTTGTCATTTTACAAAGAATTAGATATTTTTTTATTAATAAACAGTTGCTGACTTTAAACAGTTAAAAACTCATCTTAAAAAAAAAATCATTCCAAAAAATTTTTACATAGTCGGTTTACTGTTAAATTGCTACTCAAAAACATAAAAATGATCCATGTATAATCAATGTTAGAAATATGTAAGGAAAAGGCAAAGTTCAGTTATTTCTTTGGATCGTTTTAAATAATTTCTTTTTTAATTACTTGTTTAAGATGCAGTGCTTTTTTTGTAATAAAATATTTACCGGTACTGGTGCGAGCGGGGGGGGGGGTGCTAGTGAAACTTTTGGTGGACCTGCGAGCGGGGGGGGTACGCCCGACATACTTTCCGTACCGCCACAAAAAAAGCACTGTTAAGATGTAAGATTAGGGGGAAATTTATAAAGGTAATTTCTACCTATTTGATTTTTCTATCCATTTTGCCATATTTCAACCTTACTTTTCTATTCGCTGAACATTTAGATTCCTGAACTTTTTAAAAAGGAATGACAAAAACATCATTGATCTTTGTAAAGATCGATATAGAGAAATATCAGTCTGTCAAAATCAGCACACTTTCAGCTGTTTTCATTGCCTTTCCATACCCCCTAGGAGTTACAGAAGCCTGTATGATGTACTGACTAAAATAAAAATCAATTTTATTTCAATGAAAGAATTTAAACAGGACCTAGATGCCTTCCTTAAATGCAGAAATATTACAAGTTATGCATATTAGATAAATGGAGATGGGTTCTTAATCCAGGGAATTGTTTTTATTATATAAATATATATTGGTGTGTTTCACTATTATTATTTGTACTTGTTACACAGCATTTATCACTGGGTGTGTTTGTTGGTCATTTTCACTTTCAGCACATATTTTGCAACATCTTTTGCCATGTGGAACTTGCTCGGGCATAGAGTATGCTTGCTGGCTTTCTATATTTGTGCATGTTTTAACAGGGTTGATTTAGAAACTTCACCATTGAATCAAGTGTGATGTTTAGGTTTTAGCCAACATCTGGAAAATATATAATGAAATCATGTGATCTCAGAGCCCGGATAGCTCAGTCGGTAGAGCATCAGACTTTTAATCTGAGGGTCCAGGGTTCAAGTCCCTGTTCGGGCGCACTGTTTTTTGGAAACTTGTAGGCTCTTTTTTTTCTCACTATGGACTGGTACATAATAGTGTAAAGAAAAGTAGAAAGCTAACTATTTATAATTAATATCTGTGCTCTGTTTTTTTTTCCTGGTGGATGAACAAAAATATTTACAGCTGTTTATATGCTAAGACAAAATTAGTTTAGCCCCTGTGCTGAGTGATAATAATGCTTGACTGGGCTTCAGAGAAAAAGCGAGCAATTGGTGTGGAAGACCTGATATATGCCACCTGGATGGTATTTTGTCAGAAAACTGAAAAGCAAAGGTATAATCACTGCACATGGGTAAGTGGGAGGAGACAATAAATCGCTCCTTTATACCCATTTGGGATGTCAATTCTGGGTAAATTCAGAGCATGTTTTATTTTTTGGCAACAAACTACCAAAAGGATAAAACAGAAACCTGTCACTTGGTTACAGTATAATAAAAAGGGCATTCACAATATATGTCAAAGGGGGCAATTTTTTCATTTAAAATTTGTAAAGAATATAATAAATGTTGCAAAAAGGTAAACAGACAGGAAAAAATACATAATTAAAGGTAGATGTCTTTCTTTCACCTAGGTGTGATTTTCAGTAGAGTCAAGTTAAAGTGCTACAGGTTTGTCACAAACAAATCTGGGGTTTTTCTTGGGGGGAGGGAGAGAGAGTTTAATTTTTTTTTTAGAAATACAGCCTAGCAAACACTGAATAAAACTGGTCTTCTGCACAGCAGTAAGGCAGAAACCAGAACTACTCCAGTGTTCACCAATGCCTTTTCGGGGACCTGGACATTCTGCTGCAGAGTAGAACTGGAACCGTGCCACCAGGTGATGCTGCTGCCATCACCCCTCCCACACACAGCAAGTAACTAACTTTAGTAGGCTTGGGACACATGGCAGTCCTGGCCCCACTACTAGTTCTACTCATGACACCAGTTTGCCTAAAACCAGTCCTGAGGTCAAAAGAAAAATACATTTACCCCAATACTATTTAAAGGAGAACTATAGTGCCGATATAACTGCCCACATACATATAAAACTCCTTTATACTAAGCCAATTGCTGACACAAATAGTTAAAAAAAAGTTTAGGA